>JABASH010003838.1:0-15458 GCA_019776445.1 Tomocerus maximus | reverse complement strand
ATACAGAAAGGCATGGAATTTAAAAGCACATTGTATCTTGTTTCCCATATGTGCAAGATCATAAGATTGACATATCCGAAATAGAATTCTCGAATTCTGCTTGTTTGGCTAAACAAGAGATATTAGTGTGCATTTTTTGTATTGGCAAAATATTCGGGATTGGGCGAAGGATTCCGAATGAGGATATTTGGGAGTTGGTTCTACGAAGACTGGAACGTTCGTTCAATCATTTGAATTGAGATTAATGCTTTCAACAGTTTATTTTCTTGTGCTAAAATCTAATATAGACACTCACCCACAACAAGTGTCTACTTTAGCTTATGGGACTGACAGGCCAACTTCGGCGCTCTCCATGATCTGAATGACTTTTGGCAAGCACTATTATTAGCTCTATTGTAAAAGAAACGATCTAATGGTTATAAAAAGGAGAGTTGCGAGTTCATTTTCTGCTCAGTGTGTCTCTCATATTTACAGAGTAAAGATTGAAAAAAAGTATAGCAATAAATCCGACAGAAGAAGAAATAATTTACGTGTTCTCCTGCTACTCAGACACAAAATTTAGTACGGGAAGCGGAAGATCATTTGCTGTTGCTCTCTCACCTCAACTAATTGGATTCTCTTTGCAGCAGTTCCGAAACTGGGAGGAAGTAAATCTGTCAGCGTAAAATTCTTTAAAGTATGACGATAGACA
The DNA here is from genome assembly GCA_019776445.1 of Tomocerus maximus. Taxonomy (NCBI): domain Eukaryota; kingdom Metazoa; phylum Arthropoda; class Collembola; order Entomobryomorpha; family Tomoceridae; genus Tomocerus; species Tomocerus maximus. Next base: position 14,767 of record JABASH010003838.1, on the reverse strand, counting down.
ATAAAAGTGTTATTTAGTCCTCTCGTAAATTTTGTAACTTTTGAGTAATAGAATTTTTTATTTGCAGTAAATACCTGCGAAGGAATAAGGAAATGACACTTATACCGCAAATGATACCAAAAGCAGAGCAAGTGCCGGCTCCTTTGCTCCGGCGAACTGCTAGCCAGAAAACAAACAGTTCCGCATGTGCTGCTTTGAAACACTTAGAAGTTGAAGATGAGTTCGACATAATTAAAACTCTTTCTGAAGGATATTTTTCGAAAGTTATTCTAGTCAGAAAATGCACGGACCGACTCGTTCTCAAAGCAATTCATTCAAATTCAACTATGTACGAAGATTTCGTCAAAGAGGTTGAATACAATTATTTTCTAAGTCCCCATCCAAATGTAGTGAAATCTTTCAACGTGACATTTTTCTGGAATGACTATTTCGTTTTCGTTCAAGAATTTGCTCCTTACGGAAATTTGAGTCGCTTTATTAAAAGTGATTCTTGCGGACTTGCTGAAAATCATGTGAAACTCATAGTGAAACAACTGAGCTCGGCTCTGGAGTTCATGCATAGTGTCAAGTTGGTGCACAGAGATATACGAATAGAAAACATTTTGGTTTTCAAACAGAACTTTTCTCAGATTAAAATTTGCGACTTTGGCTCGACACGAAGTGAAGGGAGTCTTGTGAAGAAAACCAGTCAATTATCAACACCTTTCTCTCCACCTGAAGTTTGCCAAACTGTGATTCTTGAGAACTACTACACATACTCCTCCACCGATGTCTGGCAAGTTGGCATCCTTGTCATTGTTTGTTTAACAGGTATAGAGCCTTGGCAATGTGCTGACATCACGGACGCTGTCTACTGTCAGTACACAGACTGGCTCAAGAAAAAATCCTTGAGAGTGCCCGAAAATTTTCAACCTTTTACTCCAAGGCTTGTCAGACTCTTGAAAAGGCTTCTAGAACCCAAACCCAAGAAAAGATGCGAAATTAGAGAGATCTGCAAATATTTGGAAGACGAATGGATACGCAAGGGATTTACTACCAGGAGAATGTTGGAACGACACGGAAGTAGCTCCACGAGAACTTCAAAATCACGATCTTCTTACGTTATGCCTAGAAGAAAATCGGTTCGCTTTGCCGAACGAGTCGATAAAGATGAAGAACTCGATTACAATTCGGTCGCAGAGAGAGTTGGACAATGGGTAGCTTCTACTACACCAACAGCATCAGTCACTCCCGTTACAACTGTATCAAACTAATAATGACCAAGTTAAAACAATCTCCGGGTTAATTCTGGAAACTATAGAAAATGTACAAAGCTTTGCTCATGCAGCATTGTCCATGTAAACTTTGTAGCTGATTTACCATTTTCATTTACTAATCAATAATCAAGAATAGAATTTTAGACAGCTGTATTTTGTTAAGCAAATACTAATTAGCATCTATTTACATAGATTTACTGAAAAAATAAGAAGCCTAGACACATATGGAACTTTAATTTATTTAATCTGCTAAAATATGTAAGTATTATTCATAGCTTTAATTGTTATTAGAAATTGTGTCGTTGTGTCATGGTCGTGAATTGTCTGTAGCATGTGCATGCATATATCTTTATACATCTTTTACCTATAGTCGAATTGTTCCGTTATTGTCCTTACAAATAAAATTTATTGTATTGTGTATTCAAAAACTACTGACTGTAAGTGTACCTGACTTGGATCTTGGATGTATATATGGGGTTGCTTGCATTAACTTGAAAATAAAGAAAAATGAAGAAACCTTTTCCTTTTATTCAGGTCGATTCGGAAAATCCCCTCATTTATTTACACAGCATTCAAACAGTGATACATTAGAAATATTACGTACACGATTAGAAAATTTGATAGCACAAATTGTAAACTACTTAAATATATGGACACAAATAGTTTGCAATGGAATTAGCAGTAAATGCAATTTTCTGTACATACACAAGTACACAGAAACTGGCAGTGCGCAATGTTCACACATTTTGAGTCAGAAAATTATTTTTCATCGCGAAAGTACCTCTGAAGTTACCTTGAATATTCACTAATACCTCATTTTCACGGATACCTACAATATTACCTAACATATTTTCACTGCTAAGTAAATAGTACACATCCAAGACACTCACAGGTATTTGAAGTACTTTTCTGTCAGTAGACATTCTCTCAATGAATCCTGAGACTGCTATTTGAGCAAAGAATTTAACTTGTAGGTCATCCACCCAATCGACATACCATGACACTTGCAAAGTTTTACGAGGAATGACAGTGACAACAGTGTCTATCATATAATTATCTTTTACAGTTTTCTCCATATTTTGCATGTTCGTCAATTCCATGCCCTGAGTCCATAAAAATTCCACGCTGTTATTTTTATCTAGAGTCTCGTCAAATTTCAAAGGTAAGTTTGCATTACAGGAAATATTAACAAAATGATTGAAAGTTTGGTTAAACTTGAAATTGTAATAGCTGGCTAGTGTTTTGTTGTGTCTGAGAACAAAGGACTGAGAAATGCCACTATTATTAGGGATTTTTAGTTTGTCCATGGTGAGAATGTTAATTTTTCGAGTTGGATGTACCGGAGAGGAGTTGTCAATCCCATAGCGAAAATTGGAGATCACTCCAGATAATTTTAATTTTCTTACAGGTGAAAATCTGAAGAGAACATCATCGCGCCATTTTTGTCCTGGGTGATAATTGGTCATTGAACCGGGTGAAGTGTCCACTTGTAGGAATTTATTGCTCGCACCTCCATATTTATTTGTCCATGTAATGATTGCCGAAGGCAAATTCGAAATTTGGATAATGTAATGATCTTCAACCTCTGTCGCATTAATAAAAAGCATTGCATCGTTTCTCCATTTTCCTCCAGGTTTGTAAAATGCTCCATCATCGTCCTTGGACAATTGAATAAAATGTCCATTCGGAGATGTTTCTTTAGTCCAGGTAAAAGTTCCTTCAGGCATTCCCCGATTAATTAGCAGAAAAGCGTTTGCATTTTCAGTTGGGGCAATCATCCATTGAGCATCTGTGTGAAACTTTCCTCCTGGAGAATAAAATTGTTGAGTAGAGGATTTAAAATCAATCTGGACATAATTATTCCCTTTTTCTGGACTTTGCTCTGCCCATGTAATGAATCCTTTGGGATAGCGTAATAATCCCAACATGTAAAATGTCCCCGTTAATAATTTCGTTCCTGGAACTGGTTGAACAGGAATTAGACTAACAGGATCAATAGTGCTTGAATTATTTTGAACAACATTTATTGGATTCTCATCCAAGATAATTTGCTGTGCTGTTGTATTGTTTTCCTCCACCAAAATTGGAATCTGATTCTGATGATCAATAATTGGAAATGTGAGAGGCTGTTCCTTTTGTTCCATCAATCTACATTGTGTAAAATAATTTTAGTCATTTAAAAATGTCACATAAGCATTTGCAATAGATTTTGTAAAAACTATAAATAATCACATTTTCACAATGGAAAGATATTCTTTCACAATAATATTATGGCTTATTAAGTGCTCCAGGAAGAATGAACGAACATCGGGGGATACCAGAATGTCAACTTCTTTCCCAACTTTGTCAATGCCATTCCAGAAAAATAACTGAAATTAATATATGGAAAAATTTTCAAGGACTGATAGATTACATTGAACAAATAGTGTAAATGCAGCTTACCCCAGAATTGGAATTTCTTAAAATGAGCAGAATTTCCAATTGAGTATCATTTTCAGGTATCACTCTGTATAACTTGTAGCCAATGTATTCAAAGCTTAAGCCAGACACTACACTTTTACTTACAAATATACAACTGAAAATGACTAACGAAGATCTTAGATAACAATGCATTATTTGAATTTTAATGGATCCGACCCGTTGAACTGTCAATAACACAAAAGAGAAATTAAAAATAGTCGGGATGCAGGAAGCATTGTGCTTCTAGAAGTGGTTTGCAAATATGTCAAGCAATAAAACTAAATGTGTCGAGTTGCGAATGGACTAATTATGATGTACCTTCATTTCTGCTCTATATGAATTTAAAAATCATTAGGTTACACCAGCGTAATTGTAATTTGTCCATAAAAGTATTGTAAAAAAAACAAAAAACCTCGAAAGCACAATAAAAATTCGCCAGCTCTTCTAAAAACATTGCTTTCCTACAACGCACGTCTTTCGTTTGTCTTAATTTATGTACTGAGTGACAATGAGCAATGAATCCCTACTAACTGCGTAGGTACACTGCAAATATTAATTTACTTTTATTTACTTGCTAAATATATTGTCAGCTTTGACCTTTAGAATATTAAAAGATCCAGTCAGAACCATTTTAGATATAAAGGTATTTTAATGGTTTATGAATTTGTCATGTTTGATATGATGACATACTTAAACTAACAACCTTCGTTCTTTCTACTGTATTATGGTAAATATGGAAATAACCTTTACATTCTTAATGGAACTACCTTCTACTAATATTAGCAACAGATATGACTAAGTACAAAATGTACATGTATCCGAATGTCCTTACACAATTCAATCAAGCACGGATGTATTAGTACTTCTATTGTACGTAAATCTACTTGAAGATTTCACAATTGGATAGGCGTATTTTAGAGTAGGAAACTTAAAACGTAAAAAGTTAATCAAATCTGGCTTGTTAACACTGAATAGCGTGATTAACTATGGCTTAACAAAGTAATAAAATAAGGTTCATTGCCATATTTTAATTCAGACTTCACGAGTGCAAATTGCCGAAATATTAAGGATTATGAATGATGAAGAATAAAAGCAAACGCTTTAAAGTACGTACTCACGGTTGAATTATGTGCCATAATAATTACGAAGTAGGCAATAACAAATCTAATAAAAAATAGTTCTCTGTTTAAGGAAACTATAAAAGTTTTATGGAAATGAATGTCTGGGTAGTGTCTACTCGGTGTGTGGTGCATATGATGTAATTCTAATGGAACGAACACTATGCAGTACCTTAACTTATCATCTATGTCTCAGTTTCAGTACAATAAGAAAGTATATAAACCATGTAATGTTAATAAAATTAACGTCATACCTACCGAACTTTAACTAAATATGTATAGACTCCCTAAAGCGCATTCCTCATAAGTATTTATGAGGAGACGTACATTTTAGTAGTACATACTTATGGAGTATAAAGAATCTTATTTTAAGCAAATGCTTATCACTTTTGTAGTATTTATTGCAATTTGCTACGTATTTACACTATTCGATTAGTAAGTACAAAGGATTGAGCAAATTGAATGGCAATGATCCAAAAAGAATAGTTACTCCCCGCTAGGTCCTTCCAAAGGTGAGCCGAATCCCAATGGCCTCGGGAAAGCTGGGGAGTTGTCCGGATTCCATCCGTATTTCTGAACTCTGGCAGTCCTCCCTTCCCTGTTATTAATCATTTCATATATAAAAATATTCTTATAAAAATAATAGACTCCATAAACGAAAAGAAAGATCATACCATCCACCGTTTGGATCAGCCATTGCGTGATACACTATCCATGGTTCCTGTCCATCTTTATACAGATTCAAGAACAACATCATTATAAGTTCCAGTTAAAAATTTCCTAATTTAGAACTTACCAGGAGAGATGGTGAATGAAGCGTGTCCAACTCCATAAACACCTGCTTGATCATTTCTCCAAAACACAGGTTGATTATGTCGCCACCAGTTTCCTGCATTCAAAGGATCTTGAAGGCCATCGATTCCCATGAATCCCATACAATAATCTGCAGTCCAACTACCAGAGGCAGAATACACAACAAATGTTCTTCCTTGGTTCTGAATAATCTGGGGTCCTTCAATCAAAGGTGCTCCATTCATCTCCCAGTTATGCTCTGGTGTTTTGATCAGCACACGATTACCACAAATTCTCATTGGATCGCACATAGGGGCAATGTATAAGTTCTGTGGCATTTCTGAGTCGACATTGGGCCAGCCTGATCAAATAAAATGCATCTCAGTTCGAGGTGTCTTGATTTTTGCCAAAGTCCCTACATAATGGAAAACTATACTTACCTGACCAAATTATATACAATCGTCCATTTCCGTATACCAATGGGGTAGCATCAATTGCCCAGTAGTCTTGTCCAGGCACTGTTAATCTACAGTAAAAATATATTTGTTTTTGGACATTCCCAGCGAAAGAATACATGGTTATCTCTATAATTACCTAACTTCCCCAGTCCATCCACCATTCATAGGGTTATTTGGATCGTTGGCCCGAATTACGTACATGCGATGATTTGCGTTATTGTTGTCGGTTTGTAGGGCAAAGTACATGTACCAATTTCCATCAAGCCAGTGAATTTCAGGTGCCCATAGACCATTCAAATGACCAGGAGCCCGGTAGACAAAAGACCTCTCAGCATTTCTCCAGTTGGTCAGAATTGGAGATCTATAGAGTGCTATCCCATTGTCCTCTGATCTTGGCATGTAATAGAAACCTGTACAGAATAAGCAAAATTGTTTTACACGAGCAGAAAAATAAGTATGATCATCATAAGAATTATTAGTACCATCATGATGACGATGAGTGAACGGATCTGGCCATGGAAAATCAGCAATTGGGTTAAAATATGTTCCTCTGGTCGAATTCTGAACGCTAGCCCCGAATACGGAGTCAACGAGACAGAAACTTCCTAAAAGAGCTAAAGCAAAAATACTCTTAAATGGAGACATTGTGACTTTGGTGACTCGAATGTCGTATTGACAGTGATATACCAGACCTTATGGTCTATCATTAACCCAAATTATCAAGCATTATCACCTTGTTTTTTTGATGTTCTAATTGGTGTGTTACATGATTTGCTTCATTTATTGTTAGAAGGATGCAATGTGAAGTATTTATCTGATCCAATTAATTGATCCACTCCTTTCTCTTGATTAACTTCGTTATCAAGAAGGTTATGTAATTTGTCAATCGATAACTGTTATACTACATGTATCATAATTTCTATAACCTATGTTTTGCTACTACATATTTCTATTTGTTCTTCCTTGTAAAAACAGTTGTCAAAATAACTTTTATCTTTACAAATGTATTTGTCCAAAAAGTTAATAATTTCAACGAACCACTTAAGATTAAACATGCTCTTGAAGTTCGATTATTAAAATCCCAGCATTGCAATTCTGAAACTGCTTTAACAAGAGCAACAAATGCACGAAAGACTTTGAAAACAATGTCATTCATTAATTTGATGCGCTCTGAAAAATATAGAATTAAATGAAAGTGCAGGTTTCATTGCTTCCTCGAAGTTTCTCATGGATCATTCGCAGACGCTAATTAAATGTTAAGAATTTTAAGTAGACACCTCAACATTTTTAATAGCTACTTATAGGATCTAAACAATCAGGACACTAATCAGGTAATACGTCAGTTGCATTTCGGATTCGCTAATTAAATATTAAGAATTTTAAGTAGACACCTCAACATTTTTAATAGCTACTTATAGGATCTAAACAATCAGGACACTAATCAGGTAATACGTCAGTTGCATTTCGGATTCATGATGATCTATTTTTAATACACACCTACCTACATATCACTACGCCATCCCTATGGATTAGTAATCAGTAGTCCCTAGGCCTGTGTGTGCAAAACGGACGCATGACCTATGACGTCTCATATTTTAATTTTTTCTTCTTAGTTTTTGCTTATTTTACCACAAAAATATTAGAATCGATCATAACGATCAGCCACCTACAAGCCTTACTAATAATAATGCCAGTCTAGATTGATATATTGAAGATATATTGTTCACAAGTTTAAATATCTGTAGTTAACCTATATACCAGTTTCTTGAAAATATAGTATAGCGTAGCATGCACAATTCATTATTCATACAGTTTCAGAAGAAGACAAACAATGTAGAGCATTCTGAGAGTCGAGCGAGTGTAGTTAACAATAATAAGCATCATACTTAGAGAAGCCAAAGCCAACATGGAAAGTAAACCAGAATTGAATGTGCAGGACGAAAAGAAGCGCAGATGCCCGAATTTATGTTCGGATTTAGTGGAAGCCTTCCTTACCTAACTCAACAAGTGGTACAGGCAGGCGATGTAATAGTACATGTCAGTAGACTTCGGTTCAGCGTAAGTGCATGACATTTCCTATATGAGTTTTGATGTTACCTACTTCGGTAGCTGCTTCTGAATCTCATGCTATATAACCAAGCGAGTGTCAGAAACATTTCAGTTCACTCCTAACTTGACTAGCTTTCGCATATTGCATCTTCGACAGTTCCGTCTCCAAACATTTACTCCGTAACACTGCATCTCCACTTGAGCACATTCTAAAATAAATCTTTTCAACATTGTGCTTTTAATTTTCGAGGTATCTTTACATCTTCCAAGTCCTATACCTCTGAAAATCGTTAAAATTACAGACATTTGAAGAAAAGGGACGTAATTAGAAAACTGTGCTTCGCAAGCAATTAAAATACGAAAAAATGCTTTGCAGCAACTGAATTTGCTTGTTGAAAATTTGAAATCAATTTAAAAGAGTTCCTCGTAAAATAACTCATTAAATTTGCACAGTACATAAACTATAAATTCCTGCTACTATACTTACGCATCTATCTTTAGCAAGCTGACAGAACTGAGATACAAACACTATTTGTGGTTATCTCTGGAATAATTTTACCTACAACGAAGAATATCTGTTAACACCAGACCAAGAATAACTTTCCGAAACCAATTTGCAAGTAACATTGAAAGATTGGATTTTCCTACGGTGTTAACAAGAAGGCAGTCCTGCTCGATTCTATTCATTCACTATTCAACAGGAGATATGCGAAGAGATGCTTAGAAAAACGAATAATAAATCCTAACAAAGTTTTTGCCATCACGTAAATAAACTTTAGTATTGAGAAACTGACATTCGTGTCTCAAAGTCAACAAGTCAATATCTTCTTCTGAAGAGACAATTTTATTTCCAACGATATTATGAGCTAATAAAATCGAATTCTTTAAAATATCCAATAAGCTTCGGCAACACCTGGTTGTGGTTTTAAAGTGTCACCCTCAGTAAACACTCTATTGACAATTTATTAGTTCATTAAGATTTTCTTTGGTGCTTGATTCGTCTGTGTTCAAGTTGTATAACATTGAAAACTTTGACTGCTAATTTGAAGTCGGCTCTAAACGAGATTCTCAAGCCAAAACAGATAAAGGTGAAACCTATGCCAATAGAAAATTCGTAGAAAAGCACATTACTTGCAAAGAAAACTTAGCAGATACCATTGCAGCTGCGAAACGATCAAAAGCACTGTCTCAAGTTCAACTGAACACAGTGCCCAGTTAACCTTCGGAAGATCAAAGATACCAGTTCTTCAAACGCAGCAGAGTCTCAATTTTCAAGGTATTTATTTTTATTTCACGATATTTATTTTCTAATCTGAGTATATCGCACTAAATTGTAAACAAATCTTGGGGATTTTGAAAATCGTTTGTAAACGATGCAAGTAGGTAGAATATACATAAATATAAAAATAAATAGGTTTGGAAACAGTTTGTTGTCTGAAACAGTATAGAATCAAAAATTCATATTTTCAAAAAGTAGCCGATTAAAATTGAAGTTAACCTACTTACGATTCTAAGAAAGAGAAAGTCAGATTACAAAAGAATTATTAAGAATTGCACATAAAATAGATTTAAGCGTAGGAAATTCAATAAATGGAAATAATATGATTGTTTATTTGACAGACTCAGTCGTGAAGGAAGAACGGCGATGAAAATGAAGCGTCTACAGAAAGAGCCGTCTCCCATCAGCGAGCAAAACTCAATTGGAAGTCTGTCTTACAAAGAAATAAACATAGAAGAAGAGTTCGATGTCGTGAAAACCTTGGCTGAAGGATGTTTTGCCAAAGTAATTCTTGCGAAGAAAAACAATGAGAAATTGGTCTTGAAGGCGATTCACAGCGAAATCAGTAGTATTTCTGATTTTAACCGGGAATTGAACTACAATTACTTTCTTAGCCCGCACCCAAATATTGTAACATCCTACAATGTCTCATTCATTTGGAATGGTTGTTACCTCTTTGTTCAAGAATACGCCCCTTGCGGAGATCTGTCTCGCTTCATTAAAAAAGGAGGTTTGGCGGAGAGTCAGGTGAAAATGGTAGCTCAACAATTGTCATCAGCTTTGGAATTCATTCACAGCTCCCATCTTGTTCATCGAGATTTGAAGTTGGAGAACATTCTCGTTTTCAAATCCAATTTGTCGCTGATAAAAATTTGTGATTTTGGCTACACGCGTCCTGAAGGCTCACTTGTGGTGAAAACCAACCAAACTTGGATTCCTTTCTCCCCACCAGAAATCTGTCAAGTTGTACTCCAAGAGAGATACTACTGCTACCCATCATCAGATGTTTGGCAGCTTGGGATCATTTTGTACTTTTGCCTCACGGGCTATGCACCTTGGCAGTGTGCAGATATTACAGACAATGTTTATTGTCAATACACAGAGTGGCTGCGTAGAAAATCTCTCCGGATGCCAGAACAATTCAAACCATTCACCCCAAGGTTACTTAGGCTCTTCAAACGAATCCTCGAACCAAAGTCTTCAAAGAGATATGGCGTTACAGAGATTTCCAAGTATCTGAAAGACGACTGGGTTAAACGGGGATATTCTGCAACTAGAGTTAGCTTAATTGGTGATAGACGCGAATCGGTCACCCCATCAGGACAAAGTCACCACATTAAACACAACAGCAGAAAACTGTCTCGCACCAATTACCAAAATCATGTCAGATCTCAATCCCTTAGAGTTCTGAAAAGCTATGGTTTGGAAACCGATAAAGCATCTGTATCCGAAAGAGTAGAGAGTTGGATTGCTAGTAATTCCGTGGACACCAAAAATGTCTTTTGCAATTAAATGAACATTGTATTCGTCTATAGATTTAGTTATTTATGGTTTGCATTCGCTAAAGAACCAGCATGAATGAAAGTCTGATTTTTATCGCGTATATCCCTCCCGCCTACTTTAAACCGGTATGCAAGTATGAGCGAAATTGTGAAAGACAAAACCTTTAGTTTCCTCCATTTCCCTTGCCCTTAGTGTAGTTATTAGTAAATTTTATTAATAAAAATATTTCATTCAAGAGATTACATGTACCATATGGCTATAAGAAATAAGAACAATAAGTAGTTAAGATTAGTTAAGAAATAAGATTCGCATAGTTGTAGAATATGTTTTGTATTAGTGGTATATATTCATTTAGATAGTACTTTTATTATTGTAGTAGTAGATACCATCATTTATACACACATTTTGTATATACCTAATAAATACTTATTATTTAGTGGACAATACCTGTAAAGAGTAATTTGCAATAACATTGATCATATTTAAAGATTATGGTTTACCATTAAGAGCACTGAAAGTACCTAAATCAATCTACACCTTTTAATTTCACTATAAATGGGTGAATAAGTGGTGGAATAGGATAATTTGATCTGAATATATATTGCTGCGTGTATTAGACATAATAAGGAGACATCGACTAGATAATTGTCTGTTCAATACACATGTACTTAACTATACGCATAAGTAATGAACAACATTTTGTATTACACTTACTTAAGATTGTAAATATCATTCATTTCACTATCAAGTCCAATAAAGATATACTACCATGAAATGAAAAACGAATATCAAATTGTGTATCATCAATTTATTTTCATGTTACATCCATCACGAGATCATCCAATAATGCCAGCAACCAATTATCAGGAACACGCGATAGATTTGCATGTGTCTAAGAATGTGTATTAATTGGAGACACCGTAATTATTAGTGCTTTCCAAGTCCCATAAAGATCCTACCTTTAAGTACCGTGAAATAGAAAACGAATATCAAATTGTGTATCATCAATTTATTTCCATATTACAGCCATCCCGAGTTTGTACAGATCATCCAATGATGCCAGCATCCCATTATCAGGAACACGCGATAGATTTGCATGTGTCTAAGAATGTGTACTAATTGGAGACACCATAATTATTAGTACTTTCCAAGTCCAATAAAGATCCTACCGAAGTACCGTGAAATAGAAAACTCAAATTGTGTAGCATCAATTTATTTCCGTATAGCCATCACGAGTTTGTACAGATCATCTAATGAAGCCAGCATCCCATTATCAAAAGCACACGATAGATTTGCATGTGCCAAAGAATGTGTTTTAATTGGCGACACCGTAATTACTTTGATTAGTACTGCCCTTAGTAATTCGGAAATGAATTCATTATCCTTGTTCAAGGTTTCTAGTCATTGCTTATTGGTATTCATACTCTATAATCTGAAAATGCTTCATATGCTGTCATAATATGGGATGGATTACATAAGACTAGGTTTCATGCTACATGTCAATATAAAGTAATTTCCTCCGGATACAAAAATATTCCATCCATTTACAAGTAATACGTAGTCCCAAGAGAAAGTTAGAAGCTTTTACTGGTTCTCATGCTTATCGCGTGGACGAACGATAATATTGGATACTGTAGTAAATGTGTGCAAAGCACAAGCAAAAACAATGCAAGCCCGTGGGGTAATCGAATATGATAGAACCAGGCTAAGTGTATCTACTGGGAAAGGTCAAGCCTTAGGAACTGCTATCAGTTTTCCTATGAATATAAGAAATTATGGCATGGAGAGAGGCACTTCCATTACTCCATGTCATGAATAAGGGAAAAGCACGTAAATGCAATTCGATAGTGTCGATATGTAAACCTGCTATGAGCTTAGCTCTATCCACGTATGTATGCATTCAATATCCAAAGTATTAGCATTTTGTTTCTTTGATGTCCACCATTAACTGTATATGCACAATATGTACTTTCACCAAAACTAGAAATTCGTATGTGCTGACAGTGTAAATACATTGATAGACATAAAAGGCAGTATTTCCCATTTCAATTCATGGGAACCTTTCCAAGGTCACCTTTGAAGTTTATTTCCCTGACGCAAACTAAGTGTTGAAGGTTTTAACAATTCTAACAATTTTTATGATACATCTGTTGATGAAATCGTATCCTCAAGTAATTCGTACGAAATGTAACTCCCTAAAGAATACATAAAGCTTAAACTGGTTACTCTTTCAATAAAGTATGTAAATATAGTGCATTGTTGATCGCACACAATAAGAGTAGTCAACAACAGAACGTTTATCTTTTATCTACCAGTTTCATACCTTCCACCTGAAGATTCAGCTTTTCAAGATATGAAGAGATCAGAAATTTACGCATGCTTACAATATGGCAATCCTCCTAAAGGAAATGTAATAATAACCGACTAATTATGTCATTATCACATTATTATTATATATCTAAGTACAGATAGTGCAACTATTATTGAGGCTCCCCAAAAAATATTACTACCATACTTTTTATTCACCTAATGGTAATCTACTAGGTTTTCATTAGTCATTGTAATGATTGTGTTGCAAGAGATAATACAGAGTACAGATATTGTTCTTCCAATTTTTGCTTCTTTACAGCACAAAGTAGAAACAATACTAGCATACACTAGATACCTTCCCTTTACTTAGTAATTTCCTTCCTAGCTTCCTGTTATATTTGATTTATAGAGCACTAAAAGAAACTGTCTAATACTAGTCATTTCGTCAGCCTTTGCCTTACTGACGCAATTTCTCAAATAAAAGTGAAAAGTTGTAAGCTAACTGCGTCGTTAGACACATGGGAGGGATATGAATCTGGGACAATAGACTTTTGATTTGCAATTGTACTGTAGATATGACATTGTTAGTTTACTAAAATAAGTTCTACCCCATGGATTTAATAGATACTGGCATAACAATTATCAGCAGTAGTATTCTAAAAATAAATTCTCTGAGCATCGGATGAAAATAGAAAACACGTGAATAACATCATTAAAAGACAAAACCCACTGGAGGAAATAAAATAAAGGAAGTAAAACGTGAGAGCAGTAGTCAAATGTTAATCCATACACTGTTATTTACGAATACGAATCAATAAAGCTCAACAGGGCACTATGCGACATAAAAATAAGTCAACAAAGCCACATGGATCTGTAATGCAATACACAGACTAACTACACCATTAGAAAGACCAATGTTTATCTCAAAATGTGGTAGAATAGAAATAGAATAAACAAGAAATTGTGGTTTAGTATTGTTTTGCATACTATTATTAAACGCAAATCAATATTTACACCAAAGTGTGTAATCGTGCTTAATCCTATGTGGGAAGATGTCAGATGTAAACGGTTCAATATGCCATAACCAGAAACGCTTGAGCGATAAGAGGACAAAACACCGACTTACTTCTGGTTTTGACTACTTCAAACTTTTCCCTTTCTACTTCGTCGAGAGCATAATGACATTTCATTTAGACTACAGTAATATAAGAGATAACCACAATAGTATATAGGCACAGTTGGTTGTCACTTTTGCTGATTGCCGTGTGTGCTTCTATTAGCACATACGGAAAAGGAGATGACGGACGTTAAGGAAGGTTCGTTTTATTCGTTGCATTAGCCCAAATGAAGCAACAATCAGTTTTCTGTTCTGCTCTGCTTATCTTAATCTTTCGTTAGTGTCAGTTGAGTGTGTAACTTTTTAGTACAGAGGATCCGCGGGTAAGAACTGAGAGTTCTGGCGCGGTCAAAGATTTATCTGTTGTCTATGTCATGACATTTCCTTGCCGAAATTCTTTTACTTCTGACTGACTGACTGAAATC
>JABASH010003837.1:0-15459 GCA_019776445.1 Tomocerus maximus | reverse complement strand
CGAACGGACGAACGGACGGACGGACGGACTGTGCGGTTCTATAAGCTCGCTTCCTCGGGCGAGCTAAAACTAGATAGACATTTGCCAAAAAAATTGATACGAAATATGATAGTCGAGATTAGTCAGCGTTACCCGAGAACCCGTACTTTAATAAGATTTAACCTATTTTGTATTTCTTTTATCTGTTGACTGGACGTCGGCTAAAACGTTAAAGGAATATTATTACATCTAATTCAATGTTGATTTGATACTTTGCTGCTGACAAGACAAGTGGCAAAGCCAACGACCATCAACCAACACCAACCAGCCGAGTCGACTACATTTTGCATTGTTTTTGGGTTCGGTTGTTGTTTGTTTATGTTGGTTTCTTTGGTTTTTGGTTATTGCCGTGCCGTTGCCGTTATGTTACGTTGTTAGCATTTTTGTGTGTCTCTTCTGTCCAACTGAATCATCCTGCCTGTCATGCTCTGTCTTTGGTCCATGACTTTTTGTGTCTGTGTCGTGTTGCGACTTTTGTAATGTTATGTAATTATGTACTAAGGGCTTCAAGGACCGACGGGCGACGGCAGCTAAGGCAGCTTTAGTTAAGTTTTAAAAGTTATCTAAACAAAAGGGAACCGAACCTCGCCACACTTTACCTGTCAACGCATCGCATCGCCACCTGTCATATAAGCTACCTATAGCTGTCAGCTGTCGTTATCAGCTTGTTTAGTTGTAGCGTTGTAGTAGGTACTGAATTGAAGTAGAGTACTTCTTAGTTGACTTTTCAAATACAAATAGGTAAGTTGAAAGTTTTTGAACAATTTTATTTCAATAAATTATTGTAGTGTAGTATAATAAAAGTATGTAATAATAATTTTTGTTATATTTCACTTACTTTCCCTTCACCCTTCTGTCATTCCTTTGATTTGAAATTGGAGTGCGTTATATTCTGCTTTGTGCTCAAAAGTAAGTAAAATTAAATCTGAAATCTCTCTCATTCCATCAGTTAAAGAATAACATCTTATGTGTTTATTTAAATTGGTAAATGTTTGAATTTAATTTTTAGATCATCTTGTCTTGTTCAATGTTAAGATAAAATTGGGTTGCAGCCATAAGTCTATCTACTACGAACGAACCGAATTCCGAACCGAATTTATCCATGTCAGCACATAATTTTATCTGGTTTCCACTCAGTCCTTTTGATGTATTATTGTGAAACAACCTGTAAAATTATTCTCACTTCCGCTGTACTTCGCCCTTCGCCGTCTTCACTTCACATTGTTCTCCTGACGTTACGCTAAGGATGATGTCTTCGTCTTCGTAACTCATGAAGAATTCATTAAACCTGGCAGTTTTCAAGATGCCAACGACAAAATATCATATTTGAGATTGACGATGTAAGTTCACCCACTTGGCCAGCAGATGAGCATTATGATGTTATTGTTCTATTGTCTTGTAAAGACAAGCCTTCACCGAAACACCAACACTTCCAGGGGGGGGGGTCCCATCCGCCAAAATCAATGAGGGTCCAAAAACCAACCCCCTCGTAAGAAAGGGTACACATTTCAGCAAAAATTCGAATAGGGGACTATTTAAATAGGTCTTACTTTTCCTTGGCCCCAGGGAGTCCCCAAGTAGTAACGAAGCGAGAGTTTCGATTCGATGTAACAATCAACAAGATATGCTTGGCCTGAAATGGCTTTGTTTTGTGATTGGAATTGACGGACTATTATAGACATGTGACTTGACTTTAGGATTTGGAGTTGGAACTATTGATACTTTCCGAATTTCGCCCTATCCCTTTTTTCATTTTTCTCACCTTTTTTCATTTCTCTTCTTTATACTTTCTTCCTTCTTCTTTCTATTATTTGTGCCGAAATTCCCAGAAAATGTGACTACCAAAATACCAAAAATTTTCCATCACCTACTGAGTTCAGCCAAACCCAATAGAGTGCTTGATGGGTTAACATATATTATTGTCAGAAACATACTTTATGCTTTTTTAAACAATTATTTAGTTTCTTTAATTGTGGGAACGTATAACATCGTACAAATTTAAAATTTTATTGAAACTTATTCATATTAGCACTTATTATAAGTAGGTCGTATTAACTCATCACATCAAAAGTTAATTTTTTTGTAATTTCAAAATGAAATTCGAAAGTTTGAATAAAAGGAACTTTGGGAACGACTGTCTAGAGTAGGATAGTATGAAGTATGAACATCTTCAACGACTTTAACTACGAACTTGCTTCTTTTCCTTGGCACAAATCCTCCATTCAACATTCACTATACTTATATACAAAAGACTGATTCTAAAACAATTGTGAAGTAGTTTTCTTGTACCTCTAAATAACTTGACAATTGGTTCCCAGCCTGCGTGATCGCTTAAATAGACACTAGATAATATTACTATAATAGAAAATAGAATTTTAAAAAAAATTCAAAAATTACATAGTAGTGCGTTCAATCCAAATTCAAAAGAAATAGAGAAATTGCTTTCTAATAAAGCTTAATGTCCCCTTACTAGGAAATTTTTATTTAGTTTTGGGGAAAATACAACTTTATTCATCAGTTTACATGCGCCGCGTGCGAAATCAGTATTCTGGACCTCGTAGTAATACAATACACACCCCTACCATCAGCATCGGTGATTACTATGTTATTATTTATTTATTTCGAAATAATTAGAAGAAGTGTCCAATCGTTCAATTGTCCGGGAACCGGGGTCTAGGAACAGGAATAATATGCAACTAGTTGTAAACCTAGCACTGCAGTGTGCTAGAAAGAGGTTTTGAAATATGTAAAATTACAACGTTTGTGCTAACAATACTAACCATTCCACACGAAGAATTTTAGCGAAATTATGTACAAAAAGTAGATGCTAAAATGTTTCTAACCTAGCACTACTAAAAAAAATTGCACAGTGTGCTAGAAATCTGGCTGGGATTCACGTGCAATACGCAGTTTTTATTGTACAATAAAAACTACATTGTTTTACATGATTGTACATATTTCAAAATCGTACACGAATGAATTCCCTGCAACTGTACTGACATGAAGTTCATTTTAAATTGTAAAAGTGTGGTAGCAATTGTTTTTTATGTTAATATGGCGTAATATTAATAATGTTAGCATTTTAGTATATTGCATTTGGTACCGGCCTGAAGATATATTCCATGGTCATTGACTGGCCGTGCTGTTATTTATCAGCGAAAATTATCTTCTTATTTTATCAATATCATTATTAATGAAATCATTGAATGGCTGGTGCTGATTATGGTACGGGTACGGCAAATAGTTAAAAGTATAGTAACGTTAAGAATGTAACTATATATGTTGAGCACTAACTAAATATATAGTTGTAACATAAGCACTTTACCTGTAACTATAAGTTTGATTAAAAGGTACATATTATATTATTACTACACTACTAATCCTCAGTATAAAGTATAAGTAGAACACGTCATCAGCCGGAATAATCGGTGTAGCTTTCACAAGCAATAGGATTATTGGTCATTCAATTCACTATATGATTTGACTCATAGCTGACAACGTAAAAACGCTAATAATTGTATTTTAAGGAGAAATTGTGGTTGATTTTGTTTCTGTCAAACTATCAATAGTCAAAACCACCCAAAGTGTAGGTTAGAGAAAATATTATGTTAAGTTAGCCAGTCACAGAGTATATAATTTAGCATTGGTTAACTGACTGACTACGTTAACTGACTACGTGACTACTAACTTCATAAATGTACGCCAGAGTTTCAAATATTACTTTTCATTTCATTTTCAATGCACAAAATATTTCGATAAGTATGTGGGAAAGTAGGAATAGGAGTTTAAGGTTGTTATCTTTTCATTATTTATTTCCATTTTTAAGAAACACTAAAAATAATATTTTCTATTTCCACAGGTAATATACAAATGTGTTACGGGGACTGAATAATGTAAATGAAGATATAATTTGAAAGAGATCAACTACAACTGTGCGTCCGCATTAGTAGTAGAATTCTATGTGCCATTGTATGTACAAACGACAAACATCGCCAAATCAACAGTATTTTATCCATGGTCAACTGACATAATATATTTTATTATATAATAATTGAGAATATAATCACGGTATTTAACTGGACCGACCGCTAGCAGCAGGATTGGAAATTGGAACTGATTTATTAGCTACAAAATCAAGGTACATCTTTGAACTTGTTTTATATCATGTGTTTTAATTTGAGTTATAGTTTTTATGCAATTAGTTTACTACTTTGGGTGACTTTTGTTTTCAAACATTTTAGCCGATAATAGCAAATAACAGACGCAAATAACTGAATTTGAATTTTGATACTGCCATTGCAATTAATGAAATTGACTAATAGATTTAGGCTTATTTGTCCATGATACTATATAATAATAATTGACTTAGCATATCAAATGCAATGCAACCACAATCACACCCAATTTTATTTGTAGCTGTAAAAGAAATGTTGAATGTTTTCTCAATAAGAATATATAGGACGTTGGTCGTTGCTGTTGTTGCTTTTTATTCATTTTCCCTAGAATTTAATCTTTAAAAAGCAAACAAACAATTGGTATTCCATCACAAAGTCAAAGTGGTGCCCGTAGCCCAGCCGGAACCAAACTAAATTCCCTTTTCATTTTCTGAAATGAAATACGAATATCAGCAGCAGCACAGAGAATATTTATGGCACTGTACGTACTGTGTGTCATGGCGTTTAAAGACGGTATTGTCATTGTTGCCATTATCATGAGTCATTTATGTTATGTCACTCCCTTTACGGACTTGATGCTCCACTATCCTACCATACTATCTGAATTGGTTGTAGAAGTGATAGACAGGATAAAGATAAAGTGGACTAAAATTGAAGTTACGATTTTTTCGATGATAATAATAAAATAATAACACTAACGCTGTATCCAGTTTCCTCATATTTATCGTTTGGAAGAACTCATATCAATCACATACACATCAATTTCTTTTACCCATGCTTCGGCAACATTGGGGTTTTAGATTTTAGTCTTTAATGGTTAAACAAGGATAGGTCTCTTATTCTTGTTACAATGTCCGGCCAGAAATCCCCTAAATCTTCAAAAAATGTTTGACGGTTTGGCCCAATTCAATTTTTCTGCTTATTTTAAATGGACATTTATTATTGGTGTACATGGTTAGTGTTTGATTTAATATTTTTTATATTGGATTGGTTTTATTGTGGTTGGTTATATTTTTATTGTTATTTCATTTTGGTATATGTGACTGAATCACTGAATGTAACTGGTATGGTGTGTTAAATTCTCCGATATATTATTATGATTGTACTGTACCATCGTGTACGACAAAGTACAGATACACCAGTACATTATCTAATAAATACCAACATGCCCATAATGTTTTCACGCCAAAAGTATAATCTAAGCTTGTAGCATGCTTGTAGTAATAATATTATAATATAATTGGCAAGACCAAGACTATAGTACATAGCAGTCTAGTTTTGTGTGAGTGTGAGACTTCAGACTTGCATGTGCGAGAGAGAGTTATAGGCAACGGTAATAATAATTTTTGCATATAGCCCAATTGAGAAGGCAAGAGCAGTAAACATTTTTAATAAGCAGCTAACAAAAGGGGTTGTTTTTTCCTATCGTCCTATCATTTCATCACTATCACATCAACATGTATCTAACTAAACTATCAGGCGTAACATCACTGTGCTCTTTTATTAGTAAGAGGAAGTCATCGTCATCATGCTCTGCCTTTTCAGTCTTATAATTATAATATGAAATAGTAATAAAATAAAATGTATTTGGTCTGACCGATAAATTGCAAGCTAATGCAATGCAATACAAAATAGTAATATTTAATATAGCACACATTATTATTAAGTATAAGTGTATATATAAATATAAATTCAACTTGCAAAGTGTGTGTCGTCTGTGAATAGGAAGCCTTTATGTGCTTACTATACTACTATACTTAAGTACAGAGCAGAAACAGAGTATATTATTTTATTTACTTTACTGCTCTGCAACTCTGCAAGACAGGGACAGGAGAAGCTACCCACAAAGCTGCATCAAAACAGTAGATATGGACACAAATAATGTTTCATTTGGCCTAAATTGATACTAACTATTAGCTAAAAAGGACATACCACTGATGATAAGTAGTAAGCAGTACTAGTACAGCAGTAGTCAGACTGACTTCTTCAGAGGAGATGGAGATATTAATTAATGTTAAAAGTTAATGTTAATGTCAAATACACCATAATATTATATCCAGTATGTCTACCGTTTCTCAAATTATTATTTGTCTAAATTGTCTTTGTCTAACTTCGATTTAAAAGGTTTATAGAGAACGAAGTGTTCTATACCGACTACTACTTACATTACTACGTATAAAATGAGTGCGTTATTCCCGTTTTTAATTATTGTTAATCACAATAGCAATCATAATTTAGTTAACGTGCTTTGCCTAGTTGCCATTTTTCTGAGATGATTCAAACATGTTTATGCATACTGTTGTTATAATATATTATATTTATGTAAATGTATAGAACCATAGAATACTGCCGCTAGTAAGCACAGTAAGCAGTACAATATAATTAGTTTTCTGTGTGGATATAGCAAGCAAACGCTAGAGTTTAATAAATGAGGGTAACCTGAGCAAGAAAACAATTTATATTTTATCTGCCGATGGTGAGCTAGTAGAATGCAAAAAGTTCCATATAGTCCATTTATAGCAATATTATTAGCACTGCGATTGCGGTGGTCACTGCGATTGCGGTGGTAAAAGCAGAGTGTTTAGTGGCCATGTGTTTTGTTCATGTCCATGATAAGTCCATAATATATTATTTCCTTTCATTTAGTACGTTTAGATGTGATGTAGTGGTTTGTATTCTTTGTATACTTGTTGCATTTGTACGAGAATCTATATAAAATTGAAATGTATGAACACACACGGACAGACATGCAATGCAACATACAAGCTTAATATGTAGTTGCTGCTTAGTGGTAGTAATGCAGTAGTGGTGCTGTAGTACTACTCTTCTGTATAGTCATAGTCATTTATTATTTTACAAATAGTAGCTATCTGACTGAATATACGAGATTGATATAATAATATTAAGTGTAGGTCTGTGTAAAATGTAATAAATATCTGCTATGCTATGCTTGTACAGAATAATAAGTGGTCATGTTATAATACCGTCAAAATAGTAGCGTGGTTGAATATGTTATCTGCAGAAAAGTTTGTGGATCTTAGGCACACAGGAACAACAGCTTTTCTGTATCTGTATCACTGTATCTGTATGCAATAATATAAAAATTACGTATTGCATTCATACTCATACTACACAAACAAGTATGGTCATTCTTGCTTGGATTGCTCCGTTTATTTTTCCATTTAACTTAGCTGTTGCTGTACTTTTAATTATCACAAATATTACAACATTTTTATGTAGGTATGTTGAGTTGATAACATAATGTTCACTAAATAATTCCAACCGAACTATTTTTACGATCAAAATCAGTTCAATAATATGGGTCTGTGTTTTTGTTCTAGTGTTGGATGGTTTATGATATTACTGATTAGCAAAGACCTTTTCTTTTTCCATAATACCTTTGTGATTATTTATACTTATTGTAGAGTTTTAGATAATGAGATAAAATACAATGAATTTATTAAGTACACAGGTATTAGTGGTGTATAGTGTTGCGTTTATGTGATCATTATTGACATTGGTTGGAAAGGCTTGTGTTTTCCAGTCAATGCAATGAAATGTAGATAATCTTTATCCGTAAATAGTTTTACTTCTGATAGTGATATTTATGTAGCTATCTGGTAACTGTAACCCTCCTATTGTATGAACATCACGCGACACTCCTTATTAAAGTGTCCTTAATTGTTCATTTACTGAATTTACCAAAGTGTATAGTATTATATAATAGAGTTTTTAAAGATCATATACTATGGGCGTATGGGTATAGTAGTCGTGTTCGTGTTAAGCAGGCTCAATCAAGGATATCACTATTTTTATAAGAGTTGACCGGTTAAAAGTATATTATTATCTGTCTACAATAAAAGTAGTGCTTTGTGTCATGAAGTTAAGTTTGGTTAGCTGAATGAAAGTAATGTCATTATGATGTCGTTAGAGTTTGCAGTGTTATGTATGGTAGATTTTCTCGACAACTCGCATATTGGAAAGTGAGTGAGTCGAGTCGGTGCACTGTGTTCTAATAGTTTCTCAAAAAGTTGTAGAATTGAGATATTAAGATTCCTATATTCTTAATCTTAAGAGTAGGAATGCACAAGAACTTGAAGAGAGCATAGTGGATTTTAGTCAATCATTCATTCTGTTGTCAAAACTTGTATATTAGTTTTTTGTGATCCTGCTTTTGTATATAAGTATACGAGTAGTTTGAGTTGGAAGTTGGGAGTTATCATCAATTAAATGAATTTGATAGTTACCTAAAACTGGTGGTAATCATTAAATAGTAACATTCCTAGCATTTTGTTATCTTTAAAACTGTATTTATGTACTTACACCCTTCTTTCTGCTTTGGTACGTTCCGTGGATATGGAACAAGTACGATACAATCTGACAAAGATAATTATACTCGTAGGTAGCGAAATGATAAGTTTCTGTTAGTAAGTATTAGTCAGATGGGTAAAAGTTAAAGCAAATCGGATGTCATTAAATATTACTTATGATATAGGATTAACTACTAACTCACAGAATAGAGAATGGTAGAAGAAGCTAGGTAGAACTAAACTGCCTTATAGTCATTGGTTTTGTAGTGTTTCAACTGAAACCAATTTATTAATATCTGAAAATATCTTTATTATTATATTTCTGGTTGCAGGTGGAGAACCAACAGGAAAGGGATTGAGCGAGTCTAACACGTTTCTTAGTTAGAAGCCGTGGTTTTACAATGGCAGATACAAGGACGACTCAACCGCCATGGGCGTTAGAGTTGCTTGCCAAAAATATGAAAGTGGCCCGAAACATGGGGATGTGGAGTTCTACAGAATCGTATTTTGAGTCTTCAGAAGCTATCCCTGTGGGGGAAGATGTATCGTTTGAGCATGAAGGACGGGGGACTCTCCGTAATAATGCAACTAGTAAGGTTGTTGACCCAGTCGGAGTGGCATCATCAACGTTAGGAATAGCAGCTTCAATACAGAGAAGAACCGGTAAGAAGCATTGGAGCAGAAAAAGTAACGGTTTCCCCTTAAACTGCTACAAATCAACATGTATTGTGCTCACTTCTTGTACGTGTTTCTCAATAGCACTTGAGTTTCACATACCTTCTATATCTATCTACTTTATCTCTGTCTATAATGGTAACTGAATGTATGGTAGTTTCTGTTTGCTTGCATTCCTTCATGAATACTTAACCTAACCTACCTGTCTCTCTCTCTTCCTTGTACGTACAGTATATACCTGTTGCCTGAGAAGAGATTATTGTGGTCTGCTGTGTCTATTAGGTAGTACTAGTACAATGTAGACTAGAGTAGACAGAATGCAGAACACTGAAGACAGTCACAACTCACAGCTCTGTGCACAACTGCTATAAAATATTTTACCCTATGTTCTTATGTTCACATTAACAATAAGCTAAATAGGCAAGACATATAGAGAGTTGGTAGCTACTACTACTTACTATACTATACATAGTAGTTACATAGCCGTTAAGGAATAGGAATTTGACTTGGCTTAAGCTTACTTGAGTGAGATTCTTCTGTTACATTTACAATTCCATTATTTTACATCCGTGCTCTGGTTGGGTCAGGAACTGTTTCTTCTCAGCTTTAGTTTGCTTGGGTTGCTAATTCAATTGAAGCCAAGCCTCAGCTCTCTCCTTGTGTAAAAGTACATTGTAATTGTATGTAATTTTATAGTCATTTATACATACTATGTGTTTTATACTTTGCTACTACTACTTCTAATCATCATCCTCTCATTGTCTCCCATTTCTTGGACGATTCTGAGAGACTTGAGGCTTTGTTTTGTCCTCCTATAATATGCCT
This sequence comes from Tomocerus maximus, assembly GCA_019776445.1. Taxonomy (NCBI): domain Eukaryota; kingdom Metazoa; phylum Arthropoda; class Collembola; order Entomobryomorpha; family Tomoceridae; genus Tomocerus; species Tomocerus maximus. Next base: position 5,435 of record JABASH010003837.1, on the reverse strand, counting down.
TACTCTACAATCTTCACTGGTTGCTAAAGTATGTGTGTCTCGTAGAAGTTCCTTTTGTCAGATAGAAAAGCTCTAGGAAAAGCTAACTTTATTGTTTTTTTATTCTGCACATCTATAAGGAGTGTGATGTGTTTTGTGTGACCCTCTACTTTCTGGTATAATGCTCCTGTGCTCTGAATTCTGCCTGTGTGTGCTATTAAAACTTGACATGTATGTATTGTTGTGATTGCAATTGTGAGCTAGGCATCCTTTGAATTGAAATTCTTGTATCAATTTATTCATAGTGTAAGTTGTTGGATTGTAGGAAAGTAACTTTAGTTGAATTTGTCTTGTGCTGGGGTGAATGTGTAGTTAAACTTAGTTTTGCTGTGCTGCAAAGTTCTACGCTCTGTGATTGCCGGAAATAACTTCTTATCACTTGTTGCTCGCCAAAGAAACAGTTTCTGCAGTTTATTAGGATTTTATCTAAGCAGTACCTTCGCAGTAATAACCATAAGTTTTAATAACATACAATTTGTAGGAAGACGTAAATAAATAAGTAGAGCTTTCCTAGTGCCCTATGTGTACGGTGGTTTAGTTCTGTTCTCTCTCCTAAATGTGATTGGTGTGCCTTGCCTCTGTATTTGTTTTGTGACCCGTTTGGAAGTTGATTTTGATTAAAAATCTTGAGCACATATGTATTATATTATGTTAATAGAGAAGTCGACACCGATACGGGAGGATGGCGTGGAAAACAACCGGAAGGAACTGAGGGATAAGATGAGTGGGGAAGAAAGCATCTTAGAGTATGGGCCAGGTATTGTTCGGAAATTAAGGTCAAGATATCAAAGCCTTGCTCTACGACAGAACAATGTACGACCTAGTTTACGCCGCTCAGCAAGCCTCGAGAATTGTCTTGATTCTGTCGGTGCTTCCGCTGAAGCGTTAGAACTTGTAGGTCTTGAGGTTGACTCCCCAAGTCCTATGCCTGTGAATGAAAATGAGCAGAAAAGTTTTAAGAGCAGTATGACGCTGAGCATGAGGTCAGATTACGTCCCTGTGTCTCGGGGACGAGCGCCTGGAACAGACAACAGCAATGTTAATCGGAAGGATCGAATGCGACGTGCTCGTTCTGTGGATGCATTACATCGAACTCGACACGAAGAGGAAATATTGGAGAAATTCAAGACTGTGGTGTTACCTAAAGAGGAAATCGTCATTATCGAAGTGTCGAAACCACGAGCTAATCTTAGTAACTTAAGCCCAGATGATAAGGCAGTGAAGGGAAATTCGCAACAAGTATTTATGCCACCAGCAACGTCAAACTTCAACTTGACTCTAAGCCCTATAGATTATTACAGCCAGCAACAGTATCATCAGTTACAGAGAGCTCGTAGTTTAACATCCCCAGAGCATGAGCTCCCTCCGCCAAATATTGTTTGTGAAACGGCACGAATTTTTGAAAAGAATCAAGAAAACATTCCCGCAAATAAAAAAGTTGGTCATGCTCTGAGATTGAGCAAGTCTAGCAGTGTTAGCAGCTTTGGCTCGCCCTCGCCCCCACCAACACCTTCTCCAACGAGTGCGCCTTTTAATCTAAGAAACAATCACGTCATGGCTCAAGGGTCACCATCAATGCAACATTTAGTCAAAGAAAAAGAGAAAAGTCCAAGTCCCTCATTCCCCATTTCTAAGGGGAATGTAAATGTGAGTGCTGACTCCATTCATAGCAATGTGAATAAATCTTCTGGCAACCATAGTATTGGGTCGAAACAAGTTGGAGTGATTAGGCCCATTCCTTCGTCGACGTTGAATGGAGAGAGAGGGCCGTCACCCGTTCTTATTTCACCTATTAACGTTCCAAATAAAACTTTACAATTCTCTAAGAAACCACCGTTGAGTCCGAAACCTATTTTTACTTCGTCCCCGAAAAACCTCATTAATTCTTCTTCCTTGAGTAAGACTCCCACTATTGGGTCCTCAGGTGAAAACCACTCCAACAACCATGCTGACTCTTCGGAGATTAAGCATATGGATGTCAATAGTAGTAAACAGATGACCAATAATCGTACTAGTACTAAGCCTGTGCCTTCAACGCAATCCGTGCCTTCATCCCAACCTGTGCAAAATCGTGGCCTTATATCCAATGGATATGCATCCAATATTAGTTCTAGTAACAATGTAACCAGTCCGTCCTCTCCGATCCCTGCTGGGTCGTCGGAACCGTCGATACCAGTTTCCTTGAAATCTGGTTCTAGTAAAGTAAGCCTGGGTGTGTCTAGTGCTAAGGATAAAGATCCTCACACCACGCAAATTTCTAACACAAATGGAATTATTGGAGGTAGTGAACTAAAATCCACGATTTTGAAGAAAACCAATGATGCAAATGCAAAAACAGAGTTAAAAAATAGCAACAGTGATAATAATAAACCGAAAAATGTAGCAGTAGAGCCGAGGAAAGATCAGCAACACAATAATATTAATTCTAGTGCTAAAAAAATTGAGGAAAATAAGCAAAATAAAGCTCCTTCGCAGTTAAGAAGTTATCAGAAACAAAAGTTGTCACAATCTGGAAATGAGTCCATGGTGTTCAATTTCACAAATCGGCAGAAAGTGCCTGACTATATCGAAGACGACGGCCTGCATAAACGTAAAATAACCTTAGATGGAACTGTGACAGACGAGTCACACGATGATGTAGAATTAGACGATTCTGACCGAGTAGATGGGAAATTACTTCACTTTGAAGGAGCCAATGTGATAATCAACGGGAAAAGTTCAATTCAAAAAAGGCCCAAGTCACAAAAGGTATGTAATATATAGTTAAAGAAAGAATATTAGATATATTATACATAGTAAAAGAATATAATATAAATGTATTGTATTTGCAATGTACAATATACACTAAAATAAGAGCAGTTAGAATTAGCAGCATTTTTGTTCGGGTTTTCCTTTTGTTTGCCATTTATTATTTATAATGTTTATTTGAGCTTGTTGGTTTTGTATTATCTAAAGTAAAACACACGAAGGAAGCAACTTGTATGTAAAATGCATTTGTAAGCAAGCCAGCAATAAATACGATACACATTCTTTAACCTGTTTCGATTATATGTATTTAGCTAACTGTGAAACGAGTTAAAATAGATAGCTAGCTGCTAATAACAAATCATAACATTATCGCAAGTCCAATGTTTATTTATATGCACTTTTAATTTGCAGTTAAACATTTCGTTCAATGAGGAGGCTACAACTACATTTGAATATCCGTCTGAGGCTTCTATTCTGGGGGATAGCAGTAGTGTCAATGATGATGTAGATAAAGACAACCTACTTGGTCAAAAAACTCCTAATGTCATAAACAATTCTGGGAGTAAGTTTTTTTACAACTTAGTTTTTCCTTGTCTTGCGGTATTTAGTTTGGTAACCTCTTTCTCATGCGTTTCCTTTATGATATTTAATTATTGACTAGGTGGTCTGGGTAGCTACACACCAAGTAAAATGAACAGTTTATACCAGTTGGGAACGTACAGCGAAAGACTCGTTGATTCCAAAGCACCGATAGAAATGAAGGATGAGAATACAGAACTGATTGAAGACTACTTAAAGCCTGACACACAATCAACAACTTGGAGCAACGAAATGGGAGCAGATATTTTGTTCTAAAGCAAAACGTGTTGCAATATATTGGGCTAAAATAATTCATATTATTCCTATTGTGTGAATATCCACACATTCCAGAGCTACGCGTTTCCAGTAAGAGTTGTATTAATATTATGTGCTGCATAATTGTAATTAATTATGTTACTGTATATACAAAGCATTTGTTGTAATTTAACACAATATTGTGTACGTATTCCAATTATTATGTATTCTGTAAGTAGATTATTGTTTATTTCAAAAAGTAATTCGAAATTGCATTGCAGTACCAATTATTTACAATGGCAAATTTTCCAGATAATTGCCGAATTCCTCCTTGCGGTTGCAATTTCGCAATAGTATGATTACTGTATGCTTACGCTATAAATTACTTGACAATCAGATCTCTTTCAAGATTGGCAAATTGATTACTACAAAATAGCCTTATATGTATTTATGTATCTAAATATTAATGCTGTGACCTGTGACTGCAAAACAAACATAAGGCCTCTTATATGCTTACTCATTGGTATGATAATGATCACAATTATTAAGTTGGTTGATTTATTTATTACGTAACATTGTCACATTTAAGTCCTAGCGACCTAGTCTGAAAACCTTTATAGATGTATGCACTTTAAAATCATGATTAATGTATGTAAATAATTAATGATTATTGTTAATTCATGTCTCTGTGTTTGTCAGAATGACTTATCAGGCAAGGTATAGTGGACCAAATAATACACATTGCCTACTCTCCTTTTGCTTTTAATGTAGAAGAAAATGACCTTCTGGCATTTATTTACGATGAATATTTACGCTTTTTTGTTAAAGGAAAATCAATTTCATAATTGACATTGATGCTGCAATACGGTACGGAGACGATAACTTTCAATCTTAGTTTTTGAATTCTAAAGTAATGAAAAATTTACAGTAATAATTATAATAATTTTACAATTATTATAATTACTTACAAGTAAAGATTATTTTGTTTTGGCTTGAGACTTTTAAACTGTAGTCTTGTTAGCAGTCTCTAAAAAGCGAAAGAAAGTATTCGGAAAATGGAATATTTAATCATTCAACCATACTTGCATTGCATTGTCTTTCCAGGTGATTAAGATATAATATATTTACTGTTTACATTAGGATGACACTACACACTAGTTAGTTGTTTCTGTAACACTGACTGTGGCGGTAACTGACACGTTTAATTCCATTATTGCACTTACAAAATGTAACAAGGGTCCATTTTCATGTAAGTATATTTGCCACATCAAATTAAAAATTTTCATTGTATACTGTTTCCCTTTTGCTCAGTTATTCCCCCCCCCCCAATTCCCACCTTTAGTCTGTAGCTTTCCTCTAATAAAAATAGACTAGGAGCCACATAATAGGGTTCTATTCTATTCCTACAGAGAGAATGAGAGAAGGAAGGTAGATAGAAGAATTCGTTGACCCATGTCTTACAATATCAACCTAAACATCCCGATTATGTTTCCTTTTGTTAATCTTAATCAGTTGGAGGTGATAAGTAAGTAATTATTATTGGGCCACTAAGCTTCCTGTTTTCCAATGCATCATCATGATATAAGTTATTTTTCGCAGTAATGCCACAAAATGTAATAACAAGGTAATCGATATCCACTGCTATACTGTTTAATGTACAATACACGTGTCTGTTGTAAAATATTTTGCATTCCTATTATCATTCTTTGCCGTATTTAATAGATAACTTATTGGGTATTAACTTATTATATTCTGTAAAATGTTAATACTAATCTTAAGACGATTTCGATTCCTAAAATATATAATGTAATAAT
>JABASH010003836.1:0-15466 GCA_019776445.1 Tomocerus maximus | reverse complement strand
CTAGTATTTTGTGCTCACATAAGGCATGACCCGCTGATATGATATCCAAACCATAGTGCATAGTGGTAACGGAAGTATCTCATCTGACTCAGAAAAAAATGCTTTTTCTCTCGTCTCAATAAATAAATCTTTATATTGGATTAAAAGAAAACAAATAAGTCTGCGTACTAGAAGGAATTGAAAATTGAATGTGATCAGATAAATATACATGGGAACTGTCTCCAAAACTGGCATTTGGATTTATTAGCCTAGACAGATGAAGTTGGGGTAGATTATAGATATACTGCTCCTATGTACAGCAAAATAAATGGATTAGGCAATGGATATTGACAACGAAACATAAAAGCATAAGGTACTGAGCCATTTATTACTATTGACTTAATTATCCTGCTACATTTCCAACTACCCACAATGTACTGGATTGTGTTTTTGGCTCCAACTCGAGTTCATTGTTTGGAAGGAATATAATTCACAGACAATCTAGGAGAAACAATGTAGTGGACCGAGATAGGAGTTGGAAGAGATTGAATAGGTAAATGATATGTAATTACTGTAAATCAAAGGAAAAGAGTTCAATTTGGTTCACGCACCATAAAACAGTTTCTGACGGATCCTAAACTAATCATGGACTGATTTGATGTGAAGTGAAGGCCTATGCTAATCCTAAAAGAGATAAAATGTTTGTTTACCTTATAAGTATCTATTATCTGTAGTTGATTGTGCATAGGTCTCACTGAACAAAAAGAAACTGATCCAATAAGCATTTAAAGAAAACCTGTTTGAGAGATTTTTTGGAATTGGATTGTGGAACTGCTCTGTAGAGATTCAGGATGAAAAAACTTCGGGCGGAATATAAAATGTGTAACTTGTAGTAACTATGGATGGGATGATTGTGATTATGTGTTAGTGTTAAACCTGCTAAGCGTGTCATGTATGAGCACTCGTTTTGTAATCATATAAATTGCGTCTCATTGCAGACTATGTGTGTTTGTGGGTGTGATGTTCGCTGATAGCAATCCAATTTTTATTAGCCTTTGTCTAGTGTTGTCTTTCACTCTGTACCTAATGGCTGTAGATATAATTTGCACCAAGGCACCTTTTATTCCGAGATTAAAACTTGTCTCTACCACTTTTAAATTAAAGCCACAATATTCAGGTGTAAACTAACTGACTTGATGACCTAAATCACCAGGCCACAGATAGACGATCAGTTCACACAATATCAAAATACATACATATCAGTAAATAATAATATGTAAGACCATGATGCATCTACCTCAAGAGCAAACTACTACCTCGCAATATTATCTAAGTGTCTGCCTACATAATATCAGTATTCATTCACTTTTGCGTTTGCTATGAAACTATAACCGTTCTGTGACATTCACTTCAATCATGTTTTTATCATTCTAATATCTGGTTGGACTCAAATGGTTCAGTTCTCAAGGCTTTTTTCATTCCGATTTTTATCATTTGTATTTGACCACACGTTTTTAGATTAAAAACACACAATTATTGCACATTTAAATGCTAATGTCTTCACGGGATGGAAATCAATGCTCACAATAAAATATTAAACTATTCAGCACCACACATCTCTTTTGTAACGCATGATGTCATTTCATCCACAAGTTTTTCTGTCTCATTTTTGATGACAAGAAGTCCCCTGTGGATTTAAATGGTGGTCTTCCCACAGAAATCTCATTTCTACTATTGTGATGTAGGTACCTCTACAGAGAGTGTACTATCTATTCTTTCTAGGTAGACAATTATTACTTATTACGTATCACAGAAATGTGTTATTGCTTCTTAAAAATCAGAGGAAATCTTGAAAACAGGGACAGGACAATTAGAACCTGAGAATTCGCGTTCGTAATATTGTTATCTAATATACAGTATGGCAACGGAGAGACAGATTCAGAATGAACAAGTGTTTTGGAGCTAATCAAGCGAGACGTGGACACGTTCTGTCAGTTCTTGTAATGTTGATTTTGCACAGTGTTGGTATATAAGAATTTCCATTCGACTGACAATCTCACCACCACATCCCATCACATTATCTGTACACTGGTTTGTTAACATGTGTAAGTGATCTCAAACTGAAATCAGAGGATTTACGATTAGCTGCAAGAAATGATTTACATATGGTAATATATGATGCTACGTAGCGAAGAGAGGATGCCTCAAAAAACGTAAACCATGCTAAGTAATGAATTTTTTCTTTTCCGTGTCCATAATTTAGAATACATTAGAAGGATTTGCCTCAAGGAACGGTTCGTATTCATAATACGTAGTTAGTAGCGTACTTTTCATCCGTGCTTGTCTATTTATTATTTAGTTTGGAGATTATTAAAAATGTTCAGAAGAAAATTACTAGTTTCACTACTACTTTACAAAGAAATGTTGACACCATGATTGGTCAGGTTAAATGATCTGCATCTGCACGATGCTCAGTCTCTTCAGAATAAAAGAACGTTCGGTCAACAGTATTTGCATCATTTTCATCCTCTAATATAAGGTAATCAGAGTGTCTGATGTCTGCAAAAAAGGAACAGGATGAGCAAATCAACGGATTCACTCCAATTCCTTGGAGGTCATGCTGCGGCTTTTCATGTACAGTCAAGTGAGGTCCTTAGAGGGAACAGAAGATGCATTATTATCGATGATTGTTGATTCGTTGATTCTTTGACTGTTCAAGTTCCTTCATTTCTTCCCTACACGTACTATATTAATTTATGTAAATCCCGGCCATTGTTGTTTCATACGTCTTCTCCGTTTACTCACATTAACTCCAGTCCCCCCTGCTACTCACATTTTATCTCACAACGCACTCTAAAGTGATCAGAAAGTCATAGAGTCCATATAAACATTTACATTTACATTACAGAAGAGCCACACACAGAACGTTGCTTTCGAGTGAGAACTTTTCCCAAGTTGAATAAATTAACAAATAATTTTACGAGCTCCTGGCCAGGCCAATGTGCCAGTGCCAATCACTCAAGACTTGTCTCTCAATGAATCCATATATTATATCGTGAATGAATATGTGACAAGACAGAGTGAGACAGACAAGGGGAAAGGACACCTCTCATGTCTATACCAACGTTCATTATTTAACCTTATTCGATACATGTTTATTAACACAGAGTCATTATTATGCCATCCCACCCTACGTAACTACTGCGAAAACTAACGAGTGCGTCAAATTCTGTTGCTTGCAGATTCTCTGGCTACTTACAATCACTGTAGTAGTTCGCCGTTTACCGTCAACAGAGCTGTTAATGGCTTCGGGCTTTTACTATGCCACAACCTAAAGAATACTACATACTGGTAAGTATGTCACTGATCATTGGATTGCTTACTTAATTATATATTTCCTTTTTATAACATCACGGCCACATTCATAGCGATACGGCGAATCATTAAATTGTGCGTAGTTCCGTAGAAGATAATATTAATAAGAACAATGCTTGTCCTGCATCAATAAATGGTGGTTAGACTGATATTGCAATTAGATTGAATATTTTGAAGCGACTACCAATTTACTAACTATTGTTTGCATTTTATTGACGATTAGATATTCGACCAATTAAACACATCTAATATAACAAACCTGATTAGAAATCTAAAAAGTCGATGCAATTTCCTATAGAGTACAGCAATGGTATTTAATACATAAGTAAAGTTGGTAAATGCATTTGTGCGTTTTGCACGTTCTCTTATTATTTTTGTATTAATTTTTTGAAGCAAACAGTACGTAAGTATAATACGGAGTAAAGTATATTAAATAAATTACGATTTGTATTAAAAAATTAATAGCGAAACCACATAGTGATTGTGAGTTCCATAGATCCCTTGTCTACATAAAAATATTGTGCAGTTAGAGTTTATTGAGCGAATTGCTATTTAGCTTTGCCATTGCATTGAGAATGAGTAATGTAATTACTTTTGCCATGGCCGACTCGTTTCAATTAAATAAATAGTGTATGTAACAAGTGCAAGCGGTAGCTAATAAAAATAGAATGTGGTATGTAGTACGTATCTACTAGCTTTTAATGGCCAAGATATGTCTATTGTTTGAGGTACACTAGTAGTATAATTATATTGATACATATTTAGGTACCTATAACATAATAGCTTACGTGTGTGTAGTAGATTGAATAGTGCAAATGTAGTAAAAAATAGTTTCTCATTATGTCAATGCAATAATGCAAATGCATACCAACATGTAGGTATTGAAATTGAACGTGAAAACAAAGCATTGGCTGTTGTAAATGCCAACTCATTGCAATTGCCATTCTCTCTATATGCATACAATAGACAAGTCGGATATCCCAATACTATGAATAAGAAATATGATAATTGTCCTACTACAAATGCATATTGACGATTAGGCATCTCCACGGTGTGTCTACAAGAAGTAAATGGTCGACGTGTGCAGAGCTGAATGCCGAAACCATTTGAAAAGTTATCTTTAACCAGTCATCTAAAATTCATTACTATAATAAGAAATGCATGTTTATGGACCAACATCTCATCAAAAATGCATAGCTAGATATTTTGCATGGTTGTATTTGAACAGTTGAACTCAATCAGGAATCAGAAGGGTGGTCTGTCTAATCTATTCCTCCAATCTCATTACAAGTAACAAGATGACATTGCAAGTAGCATTACTTATTTAAACGAAAAAATTATTAAACCAATCTGCATAGATATAGCTACTTTATGCTAATATAAATACTCAAAAGGACAAGTATAGCACGAAATTTCGAGAAAGTACACTGTCGTCATCTGATTTCATGTTCTACCTACAAATAGAAGGATAAAAAATAATTTGTGATATTCCTGCAGTTGTATTCGATAAGAATGAAACTAACGGTTAATTGTGGATTGCAAGTATACGTAAACACGCGGATGCACGTTTTGCTTGCCATATCTCAGTCTGTGATTCATAGAGTGGATAAGTGAGTCTAATCCTTTTCCGATGTATTTGGCGAGAGAAACAAAGTCTAGGAAGCGTGTAATGGTTTTAAACGCATAATGGCTCTGGGTAGCCATAGATGAATACAGGTAAAATTATTTCCTTTGGTTGTTTGAACTGTAAAGTTTGAAAGTGTTGTCTAGTTGGGGTTATCAATGTATTCTCGTTTAAAAGGCATGTGCCATGATTCAGTGATATATCTTTTTACGCTAACCTCGACTACACTACAATAAAATGCAATAGATCAGAGTGATGTAAGCAATAACAATGCGGTGGCATGACATTGTGATTCTTCTCGAGTATCTCGAGTCTTGAGTGAGTGCTTCGTGTAAACTGGCTCTCTTACAGTTTCATATCCCTAGACAGACTTTACTCTTTCCTACCCTGTCGTTTAAAATATCCATCAAAAGCAGATATGTAATAGTGATGCAATAGAATTTAAGCAGGACGCACACAGGCAACAAACCGCAAGAATACTATCGCACAGAATTTATTTCTTACCTTGCCATCCCAGAGTTATACGCAGATTAAACTGGAAATGTTGTTACAAACCAAAACAACAAAGTCCCTATTGTCTTAAAAGAGTTTCGGGGATTCACCAACCAAAATTCCACGAGAGCATCGCACCTCAGGAGCTTTTGTTAGCCATTTGGATTTGGTGGAGCAGTGAGATGTTATTTATTCCAAAATAGAAGGAATTCGACACAGGCAGGTTAGGTGGCTGGCTACTTCTGCTCCCAGCCAACTCTCGCCGAAACAAGTGATAATAGTCAGGCACCGAGCAAGAAAATGGAAACTGTGCACGTCTCTTGATCTGGAATGCCAATTACGTCGTTTTACATTTCTCCTTTCCTAGTTCCATGTATTTTTCCAGTATTTATTGGTATTCCGAGTGCAAGTCAGGGAGAGAGTGGGACTAGCGCTCCAGATGTGCTTCCTGAATGCTGATGACTCTCCTCCTTTGATACAATTTTCCACGCTCCGAAGATTCCCTATATTTTCACATCTCCGGCGATAAAAGACTCCCTAGATTGAGACGCTAACTAATACATAGGTAATCAGCTACAGATTCTCAGCAGATACAAAATGTATGAAAACATGAAAAGAAAGCACCTCTCTAATTTAAGAGCTATATACATATACAGTTTTTCGGACCTATTTCTGACTGGCTCGAGTAATTCCTGCGTTTGTTCTCCACATTTCTTTGTCGATATGATATTTATGATTAAGTAGAGTGATCACTAAAGATAATAGCACTCACATCAGTACTACTCTGTCTATAGATAGTAATATCACCCGAGTAAAAATAGCTGGTCCTATTACATTTGTACTTACGTGATGGGTGTACACAGCTTTTCATTTGCGGCACTCAGAAAATATATTGCTACATGCCAAAATAAAAATGATAAAAATGTAGCGCGTAGTAATAAGTGATTTTTAAGAAGTTATGTAGGTAGGTAGTTAAGTAAATGAAATCATTGAGCAGAGGGACATTGAGATTCATGATTTTAGTTCTCAGTACCTAATACTCAGTCAATTTGTTACAATTAGCTGTAGAAAATGCTTTTATTTATACTATTTGGCACAAAGAAGGCACAGGTAGGATATCTAGGGAAAAATCTCGGCGATTGCACTAAAACTAATTATATATATTATTATCAGGTAGGAATTAATGCAACCCATTTTAACTACCGATGTTGCAATTTCCAATGATCGGAGATTGTAAAGCTGAGAGTACACTTGTAGACAAAGTGTAGGTACATTGAGTAGTTAACTAATTATTAATAGGTAGTACCTCAGGACATCACAACGAAGCATGTAATGTCACTGTCGAAATTGAGGTGTAGTAGATATCTCAGAGTTGCTATCTCTAGTATTATAGTCTTAAGTGAAATCCTGCAAAAATAATAATATTGCAATGTAACTGGTTGGTAGGGAGCTATATTTTGTCAGTCCCTACAGAATGCATTCAATAGATACAACTTACTTTAGATTGTTCATTTCTACCTATATTTGTAAATAGTAACGACTAACGACTGCAAAAGGGATTAGAAATTAGTTTTGGTGTTTAGCTTTTAAGTAGGCATTGTAGTAAGTGTTCAATAGAGCAAATATTCAGTACCTAATTCCTAAAGATAAATGCAAGTTATATTGCAGAGCGAATAATGGAAAATGATTAGAACTGAACAAGCAATTGGAGTTGCAACGAACCGTTATGAATTATTGTCATTAGCATTAGATTAAGATAGATTTATGTTGTGATGAAAGTTTTAAAGAAGTAAAACCACATTTTCAAGAAATAGTGTTTAAAGTTAAATGGAAGTATGTTACTCTTTAGCGTAGTGCTGCTAAAAGCTATTTAGTATCTGCATGCAAGTCATCGTATGTAGTACACCTTTTCAGTTACCATGTGCAAGCAAATCCAACTAATGATAATCCCCGACTCCGCAATCCAACAGATTAAGTCTAGTTATCGTTAACCCAGCATTATGGCATTAATCCATTGGAATAATATAACCTGGTCGGTAAACAACGATGAGCATTACATAATGTATAAAAGTACCAAAGGTCATTCCACGCAGTTGATGTTTTGACGTTTGTATCCTTCGTGGCTAATCAAGGTTTAGAATCTATCAATCACAACATTTTTTAAAAGTTTACATATGCATTTCTATATTCAATTGAGAATACTACTGAAAATATTGCGCATAAAAATGTTTACAATACTGGTACTCAGATTGGAAAAATATCTTTTAAGCGACATAGGTATGTGTATGTTTGGTTGTGATTTTGTAATAACTGTGATTTTGCAATTCCAGGTAATGACATTTGTAAAATAATGAGTAGGACCCACAACGGTAACCCAAAGAATGCATTAATATCCGTAATGTTTTATCTGTAGGTAGCCATTTATTGTTCCCTTGCAAATGTTTCAGTAAGACTGTCATCATTGTAGGATATTCTGTTGTATCACAACATTTGTACCTGTTAGTATTGGCATTTTGACCTACATTGAGTAAATAGGCTATCTTATAACTCGGCTGTTATTTTATGCTAGGTCTGTAGGCTGTACTTCATAGTATGTGTCATCCACTCAGACTAGTAGAACAAATAGAGAACAGAAAATAGCAGAATGCAGAACTTCCGACATGACACGAAACACGAAAATGCACATGACATGGCAGATACTTTTTTCGTTTTGGGTGCGGTTCTTCATATTTTTCGTCCCATCATGCTGCTTTGTATGGCACATTTGTGCATCATAAGGATTTCACAATTTGACATAATAGCTGACAGAAACGCAAAGAATCGACAGCTGCAAGTAACTCTTATTGCTCTTCATTTCAGTCCGTCAACGCTGTTTTATATTCTCTGTGTATTTCTTTATTGGGTTCTTTTTCCCATGAAGCTTTTTGTGTTCTTAGCCATGCTCTGTGCAATTTGACTTTTTTAAGCCCTCAGCAATTTCATGTTGATTTTATTAGATTTTTCTGCATACACAAGTAGTTAGAGTGCAGATCTGCCTCCACTGAATTTAATGACAAAAAGAGTGCAATTGTTTGACTCATGTTACCATAAGAAAGAACTAATTATAGGGTTTGTACAAATTGACGTGGTATGGGATGGACATTGAAGTTGTTTTGAAAGTTCATGAAATACTTGTACCCACATGTAAAGAATAGGATGTATGTCTCAAGTAGATTCCAATACAATAAAAGTGCCTCCCAGGATGTGCCTATCTGTGCCAAGTACCTTTTTGACAGGTTGGATGCCTATTTAAGATGAAAAGATTTTAGAAGTCATCGTGTATAGCTAACTCTAGATCTTCAGATTTTAATATTGTAGTATCTAGTGCTCTGTGAAAAGTTTATAATGAAATAATAATGGGCCAAATAATCCAAGATTATGTTGCTGTGTTGATTTCTCGTGCTGTACCGTTATTTCATTGACCGGGCGTGAGTAAGAGTAACATTAGCCTATGGTAATTGAGCGATTCGCTACATTAAATAATTATTGCAAATGAAAATTTTAATGCTATGTTCATAATAGCTTTGAATAAAGTCATGTGTATTAATTTTGAACGGAACAAATCTTAATAAAATCCCTATCTACATTCTGTAAAATTTGAAAGAGGAGAATAAACTGTAAAATTCAAGATTTATTTGACGGTTGAATGATGTATTATTTGCCGAAAACGCTAGTTCGTGTCGTGTTACATAGGTACATGAGCTATTATTCTCTCACAAAGCAATTGTCAGTCATTAAATTATATGTAGCAATTTTCCACTCATTGTGCTACAAAACAGATAAACATAAATTTTATGGAAGCAAATTTGTAAACCATTCTTTCAAATAGAAATCGATACATCTGGGTTTTTATCTGGTTTATCTGGTAAAATTATTCTGGCAATAATGGCATCTATTGGACAGCTATAATTTGTGATGACTTGTTTTTTCTGGTTGCTCTGCACTATTAGAATTGAAAACTTTCATGTGTAGTAATAAGTATAGGAAGGAAAAACAACTTTGTAGGAGCAGCAACTGCAATAATGAGTGACAGAGTCACATCTCACTTACTTTCGATAAAGCTAACAATTAGGATTGTAGTGTATCACCGCAGACATTCCAGTCAGTCCAGTCAATTAGTTTTATTGTTAATGTTTGTTTGACTATTACAATAGCGCTACTATGCAATAGTGTTACGTAGCTTTTGTATTGTGTGGCATCACAAATTCAATCTGAAATGGTTCTTTTATTCATTTCTTTAAAGTTTGATATGACTCAGACGCCTTTAACGTCTCCATATTTTGCAATCGAGACTAACCCCTGTTTGATAATGATATCCATGCGTGATAGATAGCTACTTATTACATTATTACTCCAAAATTGTGCAGATAGGCAAGTCTTCTAAAAAGTGTGAAAAGATTAACGTTGGTATAGAGTCAGCATTTGACATTTCATGCGGTTTTGTTAGAATTGGAAATTTTTTATAGACATTTTCATGCTTTTTTTTTGTAGTGTGTACCATAGCATTACCAAAAACCAAAGTACCTATGCAATGATATAGTGGCCCAGTGATGATGGAGTGTGTGTTCAGGTATGCAGTAAAAGTTTTCAAATTAAATCTAAAAACTCAGGATGATATGCATATACTAATTTCAACATTATACATGCAGACTCACTAAACACTAAAATATAAAGAATATTTCACAATAATGGGGGTGAGAGAGAGAACATGATGTTTAGACTTTATTAGCCGTAACCTAAATAATTTAAGTCTTTGTCATACTAAAGCTAAACTGCTCTAATAATACAATAACAGTTTTACAATGCTGCTTTCTAACAATACTCTGCGTTACAGTTCAGTTTTAGTTCACTTGCCACTCTTATAATACTGAGTGAATCTGGCATTTTATGCTAACTGTTAGTTTCTATCTATTTACCCCAATTTATCCAAACAACTGGGGGAAAAGCAGAGTCAAGACACACAATGATACAATACCACTATCTAGATGCAATACTTTGCCATGCTATGTCTACAATTAATAGACAATATCAATGTACCAGTTTCAGTGGAGCACGATTTGTGCACCTTACGTAGTTCGCTCCGTTTATTTGCTTATAGGTAAGACTTACATCTATAGAGAAACTTCATAGATTACAGACGAAGCACAAAAGAATCAAATGAAATCAAAGTTAAAGCATGAAAATTCTCTTTCAGACTATTGAGATTCTTCCGGTTCTCTTCAACAACAGAATCACAATGCAACTGTACTTTTCTGTTACGAAGCTTACGAAAACGTTTGGGCGTTCAGTTTCAATATCTGTGAACAGGCAATCATCTTGTTATGCTGTACTCTTTGGTTATTGTGGTTTATAAAGCTCAATAAATCCTTAGTGCCATTGAATCTAGGAAATGAATGTGCCCACATTCTTTTCAAAAATATTATTAAATCTGACTATTTAGAACAGGTTTCCACTTTTTACCAGTCAGCAGCGTGTTTAGCCAATTTTATATAACACTACAAAGAGATAGCCGGACTATCCCCTCAACTAATTAGCTGACCAAAGAAACGCATTTTCAAAATCAAACCCTTTTTGCTTGCCTAACTTGAGAAAAAGACAAACTGACTTACGCAATGATTGACAGTGTTAACAATGACTCTTGCCAAATATTTACTCCATACAAATAAAAAAGTTTACTTGTAGGTAGTTTTTGTTACATAACTATAAAACTGTACAAATTGGCTAATAGCGAAAGCAAATGCGTACAAAACAATGTTTATGCTACGTGCACCACTAAATATTCATATGCCTATTTGTATTGTGATTTGGAAGTGATTAATTTGAGATGCGTGCTACCGGCTCATTACGTTTTAATTCCTGGTTTCCCATTGTACCTATTTTTATGGATAGATGTGACGATGTGAGAACTTATTTACGCTTAAGTCACTCTTTCATTCAACAGCATTTAAAAAATATATTATGCACACGATTTCCTGATTTCCCACGGTAACTATCAAGAAACAATACCAATATTAATTGCAGACTGTCTCCGACCGTCTCTATTTACTGCGTGATATATTGCATTATTTAGATGAAACAGATATTTGCTACTAAATGGGAGTGTATTATGATAATTTAACCATGCATTGACTTTTGATGTGCTAATACATAAAATAAATTAGGTATGCTACCTTTAATTTGTACAATGGAATAGCATTATGTAAATATACTTATCTACTTTTTCCATCGATGGATAGTATGTGTCAGTTGTAGTTTAAGTACTTTATACATTTCCCTTTTGTTTATGCCATTCTATGTAGTGTCTAATAGTCATGTCATAATAAAAGGTAAGTGATTGTAAAAACAGGGCTTTAACATAATATCCTGATATTCACGTTATTTATCTTGCTTTGTTAATACTCTGTGGTGATAAAGCTTATAAATATTATGAGCACGTATTTTTATGATGCCTGAGTTTGAAATCGCATTATCTAGAGACAAACATATAATCATGTAATGGTATGACAGTCGGAAATTTAATCTTCTTTGCTGACGTCATCTGTGATCATTCATACTATAAAGAGGTGTGTAGAGAAGGCAGTTTACCTTAATTTAGTTGGGACGATGTGCTCTAGTCTGTAGACTGTGGATTACCTAGACTTTGGCATTGTAATGCATAATAATTTACTGCTTACATGTAAATATTTTAGTGCAGTGCAGTACATTACTTTTAGAATTTGCATAAATACAACGAACACTATTCATTGTTCTGAGTGATACTAATGCAAGCTAGCGATAAATGTGTATGATTTGTGTGTAAATGGATAACAGTTGGTGTTAGTGCTAATAGCCAAACTAATAATGATCGTCAGAGTTAGCTCGCTAATGATAGTAATTTGAACGTATTGACTTAAATGGCTAGACGGAACTTTTGTGATATATTTCCTCTACAGTATACATTCTGCTGCCATTTACTTACGGCCTTCATTTTCCTGCATAATCGTTATTTAAAATTACAATTACACTCACAGGGATCTGAAAACAGCAATTCATTCCCATTGTATTTATTTTTTGAATGCAGATAAATAGCAGGCCGGCTTTTTGACTCGTACTCTGTCGAATGGATTACATACACAGGTAAATACTCACTCGTTTTTATTATTTACGAAAGCTATTTATAAGTACACACTCACTACCATAAACTTGTGGGAGAGTTACTTAAATATTTTCCGTACCACGCAAAAATTATTGAAGGTAAGCGTACAGTGCACTGTCACTGCCCATACAGTACATAGGTAATACTATAAAATTAAACCAAATATCTTAAGACAATCCCTTTATGTGTAGTTATGCACAAATCTTTGCCAGAAAATTGTAAATGGTACCTTTTGCTGTCTTTAAGCTCGTAAGTCATTTGCAACCTGAAAATATCTACGTGGATACTGTATACAATAGTGTATTTGAATAACGAAATACATTCTGGATGCTATTTGCATTCAAAATTCATTTCGGTGCGGACGTTCTGCAATTTAACTTTGAAAAGCTACATTTTCATTTAGCTTAAGGCTACTTAAAAGTTGTATAAATCTTCATCATATAAGTCTGGTGCGACGGAAAATAAACTTTATGCACTGTACTGTGAAGTGAATACGTATAATATATGTACGTAAGTACCTTACGTAAAATATTTATGAGCATACGACGTTCATAATGTAATATTATCACTTGCTCTTTTGCATCATCTTTCGTTTTATCTTTATTTCTTGGAACATTGTCTACAGGGCATTTCAAATCCTTAAGTTATATATTTGCAAAACAAGTTGTCATCATCTAGACATTTAAAAATGCATCTGGAATTGAAACATCAATGGAGTTATGCAATATAGGACTCGCAGTTAGTGCAGTTTTCTTTCAGTGTGTTGATTTATATATACAAAACTCTTTATAATTCCAGTGCATACCGGTTTTTATGAAACACAGGGTAGCTAAAATTGTTAGATAGATTATATATTAACTTTTGCACGGGCAGAAACATTCATTTGTGGAGGAAAAAAGTCTTGTAATGTGTTTTACCTTGAGATATTGTCTAAAAAAATTGTGGGAACCTTTTGGAAAGCCTGTGAAGTGAATAGGCTCAGTGATACATTAATATTTGTTTGAAAGTAAAAGTAATAGATACATGGGTATCGTAGGAAGTGTATATAATTTGCTTATTTAATGCATAATATTACTGACACGATAGATTCACTGCACACGCGTTTTTAAGTGGATACCTTACCACGTATCTATTTATTCCTATCTCCCTGTCGTTTCTCCAGGAAAATATTGATCAGTCCTTGAAAGGAAGAGAAGCTGGGCTGATCGTGAGATGAATGTAAGAGATGAACAAGAGTTCGAGTCGAGTGAATAATTTGAGCATTGTGTCGTACACACTTACACAGTTTGACGGTTTAGACTCTCAACTCCGCTACTTTGCATCACAAAAGTGAACCTTGTCGCTCGTTTCCGAAAGGTAATCTTTTGTTTTCCTTCTTTTTTAACGAATTCTTTTCGCATCTTCTGTTGACGTGCCCATTAGTAAGATAATAGTTTTGGTGAGCAAATAACCCGAGTGTACTTGAAATATTTGCATCATTAGAACTGAATTTTTCCTCTGTGCACCTTTCATTGCCATACTCATGAAAATCTAAAGATAACTCAAGAATTTCTCTGTAACTGTAGATTCTTCAGTTATGCAAGGTATTTAAAGCATTCCTTTGGCGAGGATTTAGGATGATTGTTATTGGGACATTGTTATTGCAGGAATAAAAACTTTTGCGAATGCTAACTGAAAGTATACCTATTATGCAGGCTTTTATTTGCATAAAAATAGAATCAATTAACAATGTGTAAATTCTGCAATGGCATTCATGAAAATGTTTACTATTGTCCAAGTGACTTATCTGTGTAATTCAGTCTCGAGGATTATTCAAATATTATCTTATCCGAATTGGGTAGATGTTAGCTCAGATGATTAATGAGATGTTGATCAATGGGATAAGCAACTGTTTATATGATTGCCAATGAGAAGATTGATCTTGAAACGCTGAGTGTCAGTTCTTCTATTATAGTTTTCCTGTTTCTAAGTATGCATCTATTTAAGGCAGGCATTCAATGACATATTTTATCATTATGTTCTAATGCACAGTCAACTAACAATGTTAAATATACTTTGATTTCATGACGGCTATTTCGTTGATTGCTGTCTGTCCAATTGACTGCACTTAAGGCGATGCTCTCATTTCCATTTATGTATTTATATCTGAATATTTTTGTCCATTCAACCGCCATATTGTAACAATGAGACAATGAAAGTTCATCTAAGTCAACGCTTATGTCACTCCAAGTGTTTGCTCTGTGACAATGTGACAATGTATTTATTAATTAATTCAAGATTATGCGTGCGCTTATCTGAGTGAATGGCCCCGAAACCTCAGACAAGTATTTATTGTATTTAAGTACATGATATTTATCACTTCACGATGTGTTACCATAAGATTATATGCAATGCACCCCTAACAAATATAGAAAATAGCTTGCCCTTAAATAAGACCTAAATAGTGACTGTCATAAACATGTAGTTGTAAAGGAATTAGTAACTTAAATATTGCTTGCTTGATGAAATTACAAAACGTATTGTCAGCTACCTTAATAATACCTGTAGATAAAGTAATAATGAAGTGTAAATTAATTCCTATGCAATATCATTTGTTGTCAATGCCAATTGAAAGACAAATAGCTATTGATGCTAAAAATAGATATCTGTTTTTTAAGTCCTTGACTGTCCCTGGTTGAAGTTAAGTGAGAAAATTGTCAGTGAATATTGATTCAGGAGTGTAAAAGTATACTAGACTCGTGTCATTAATTTTAACAGAAGTGTTTTATCTATTGTGCACAAACAAATCATATAATGAAAGAAGATGCTAAATTAGGAGTACG
>JABASH010003835.1:0-15467 GCA_019776445.1 Tomocerus maximus | reverse complement strand
GGTTATTACATGATACATCTTGGCCAACCGAGTAGTCCGTCCACTCTTGCCAATCCACATTTCGTCATTTAATGCCCCTTCACCGTCAAACTATAGATGCAATCACTTTGTTCATATTCAGGTATTCAGGGGAATAATCATTTGTAAAAAGGAACATTACGTAGATATCGTTTTCTCCGAGATTTGACTAAATTGGTATCGTCTTCGTCGACATATTCCCTAAAATGTAGCTTTGAATCTGTAGATTGACGAAACTCTGTCAGAGACCCCACTATAAGTCATCAAAATCAAAGAAAGGAATTAGTTTTTGCGGATTTGGGCATTCCTAGTTCAATCTTTGACTGTACAATAAGCCTGGAAAATATTCCAGATATTTGTTTATACTCTGTGAATGTGCTTGGTTCCACAGAAAGTGGGTTTTTTGTGTTGTTGTTGAGAATTAAGCCAAGTGCAACGGGTTGCGTGCGATATTGTAAAGCCAAGCTATTCTCACTTCGTCTTAGAAGAATCATTCAAGATTAGGAACAAAGAGACATTTACTTTGCGTGTCAATGTCATACGTTAATTGAAGGTACGTTCATTTTATTTCTATTATGTATTATCATTTGGAATGTATAAGAAGCAATTGTTAAACTGAAACTACATCAAATGCTTTAAATAACACCCTTTTGCGTTTTACTTGGTAATGACAGTCTTTCACTCGGGATGTTGATTATATGAAGCACATTTTACACATGCAATAGTTTTGACTTCAACTAATAAGAACTTGATAAATAATCTTGAGTAAAATACTAAATAAGTATACGCAGATTGTATATATTGCCATATTATGTGGCATTTATTTCTAAATATTCATTTAACAAGATTATAGATATTCATTAAGTCTACTTGAATTGTATTTATTAATGATCTTCAAATGGATCTTCAGAGAATTTGTTACTTCTCGCAGATTTATCAAAATGAATGTGTCGCAAGCATACAAGGGAGCTCGGTTTTGGACGTTTGAAAAGGAGCCCCGGTTTCACCCGTTTGCTTTCGAAAATACGAATTTAATATGGTGGCAGAATATGATGCTGAAAAACTGGACATTTCCATTCTATGTAACTGCAGCCTATCTCACACTCGTCTTTTCCTTGCAAAGATACATGAAAACCCGAGAAGCATTCCAAATGCGGGGATTTCTGACTCTCTGGAATCTTGCTATGTCGGTTATCAGTCTTTTCGGTTTTCTCAGACAAGCTCCAGAGCTTTTTATCCATTTAGGTCTCCCTGATGGCTTTCATCGGTCTTTGTGTGCCAGGTAACTACATACTATGCATAGGCAGTATAATGATTGGCAGTATAATAGTAATACTTAAAAGTATATTTTAATATGAACTATCGAATCCTCACAGGGAAGAGCTGAATCAGCCTGCAGCACATTGGGGGTGAACCAAAAATGCAAATCGATATATCACGTAAATTCTTTTGAAACCTTGTTTTAAGTCTTGAAAGAAAGAATAATTTTCTTTTCAGGCTGATGTTTGTCTTAACAAAATACATACTTTTGGGTGATACTTTCCTTATAGTTTTGACGAAGAGGCCTCTTTTATTCATTTACTGGTCAGCCTATATATATTTATCTGTGATATAGTAATTGAATTTAAATTCTATTCAAATTATGAATTTTGTGTAGGTATCACCATGCTTTAGCTATCTTAGTTCCTTGGATGATTTTTCCAGACTCCGAACCTATTTGCAGGTGGATTGGGGTCACTAATTATTTCGTACTAAGTATTATGTACCTTTATTTTGCACTGAAGGTATGTACTGAATATATTACGTCATACAATAATAAAATCATTTTATCCATGTCATTAAAAATGAAAATGAAAAATAAAATGTTGAATACAATTTTTCCTGTAGGCAATGAGTATAAAGCTGCCCCGACAGTTTGGCCTTTTTGTAGCTATTTTACATGTCATCGAAATGATCATTGGAGCAGTGATCCAGATTTACACAGCAAACGAAATTAGTGAGTGACTAAAATATATTATGTTTACATAAGAGTGCAGTCGAAATGTTATTTTGTTTTTCAGTGAATGGCAGGGAATGTGCCCGTACATTTTCAAGCGTCAGGTGGTCCCTCATCCCGCATGTGTCTTTAGTTTTCTTTTTTGCCCATCTGCTCTACAAATACATTCAGCCAAAACAAAAGGACAAGAAATCATAAAATTGACAAGCTTACCATTAATCTACTCAATTTATTAGTCTGCACTTTTTCCTAGTTCTATTTGCTTGCGTTGAAACCAGTAACCAAAAAATTGACAAGAATGGTAGGTCTACCTAATTTTTCCAAACATTTTAAAACTTATTTGTACATAACTTTACCTTAACTTTTGGATGATTCTTGGCGTGAATAATGCAAACTGCAAAGAAAGAATTGCCTTGCAATCATCGACAATGTCACTAAATAAAGAAAGACCACTAGAAAATTTGCCTGTTTGAAGAGCCACATTTACAAAACTGCATACTGTTATTGAACTACGTACATTATTATTTTGCAATTAGTGGGCAGATAACTATCAAGCGAAATAATTAGTACATTCGTTCATCAATATTCAATCTTGTTTATTGCATTTATTTATTTTAAATAACAAGTCAAAATCGCTATTATCCTAATTTCAGTGATAAAGTATGTAAGATTGTATTATTGTCCGATTTAAGGCAGCCTTGGCCTTAGCTATTCTTACCACACGTTTGCAACAAAAATCTAGTTACATTTTAGCGAGAACAACGGTCATCAGGCATTACCGTAAGTACAGTACGTATGGCAAAATGATGTGAAATTTTGACAAATTCGTGTTGAGCTACAACATATTTAAAGCCATATTTTCCTTTCCGATTCCCTCAATTATTAATTAATGCCAAAATAATATATTATAGCTGTATATTACTTACACATAATATACTTATATTATAACAAACATTTTTATATTTAGCAGATAATGATATTCACAATGAGGTAGTTGACACATGCATATATATTAGTTTATACGGGTAGATTAACTTTGAGACTACTACTTATACTGGGATTTTATTGTTTGGTATTATTGTACTCGCGTTGCGCGCATATATCTTTAATACATTTGTTTTATCGAACACTTCATAATTTACAGTATTTATCGAAATCATAATATGCCAGCATTACATAAAACCACTTAGTAAGAAAATAATTTCCCCGTAAGCCTATAATAATAAATCTCGAAACTTGGCAATAAATAACAAACACTATACCATACAAAGCACGTATACACACACGCAGGTAATTAAATTAGCTACCATTTTAAATTAAACATCTCGACAAGGTTATAACAATCTGACGTATATCTGCATTTGGTTTTTGGAAAATCAACGTAAAAAATTTAGTTCTACTACTATTGCTGACTCATCTATAATGGTAGCAAAAAATGCACAAACATTTAAATAGTATCACAAAATAGGGAGAAATACTCCATAGGTACCCTTCTTGTAATAGTTTTGTAATTATTGGTGAAGAAGAATAAATCTGAATGCAATTTCATTTTAGAAATATGGATTGAGCGCGTAACTACTTTCAAGAGCTTACATAAGGAAATAATTCCCTCAAATTATTTAGTATTAACATAAACCAAAATAACCAAATAAGTACTAAATATCAAAAAACGAAGGCGAAAATTTCAACAATGGGCGAAAATGTAAATATAGAAAAACATATTTGTTGGGAATAATAAAACTATTGCACTATCTTATCTAATCCGTTAATATTGGATCCATTGCATTAATAGAATTTTGTTTGCAATTCTCGAGAAAACTGCAACTGGGAATTAGATTCTAAAATTAGCAGATGAATACTACCCCGTTTTAATTGCCAGACCAGTATCAAGATTCAAGAGTTGTTTAACTAGTTCATAAGTCGTAAAACTAACAGCTACCATCGGAATTGCTCGCAAATAATTGATGCTCATTCCCCGATACAGTCCTCGTGTGACGCCATCTTCTTGGTAAATAATTTTTAATGTGGAAGTCATTCCCATGCTAAAAATTTCAATTATATGTTCAATTAAATTGCGGACCAGGAAATTACCGTGTTGTGCATATCGGCAAAAAACTGCAACCTTTGTACTGACGGTTAATAAAATTGTTAATATTAGTGGATTAAATTATCGTACCTTCTACATGTTCATAAAGTATGTATTCCAAGTCCCACCCAAACAATATGGTATTTAAACCAAGACGCAACAGAAACAGAGAAGATGAGAAGTTAGCATTTTTACAAAGCATTGAATTAAGAAAAGGATTTTATAAGTCTGCCAATACGACATTTAATTTACAGATGGATCTAAATTACAAAAGATATTTACCCAAATCGCCTTGTTTTCTCATCCATCATGGCCAATTGCATTCGTCGTCTAGTCACGTCTAATGGATATGAAACAGTTTGCGCCACTGCACCAGCCATTCCACCACATAGCAACTTATACGGCATTAGCAAAACTAGTCCTCCGGTGTTTTTAGAGTGCGTACTGCATGTTACATCTAAGGAAACAGAAAATCATAAGAAAGAAAGACTCATAAAAATTTAAAAATTGTACAGATTGATCCTCATTTACCTGGAAAAAATTTCATACAGAGGTATTTGAAAGATTCGAAACAGTAGAAACTTAATCCAGCATAAGGAATCATTCCACATATGGTAGGAGCAAATCCCCTATACAAGGCTCGAACACCTCCCTCTTCGCGAAAAATGTGCAGAGCACATTGATAGATTCCAGAATACAAATGCTCGCCGGAAACCTGTAAATTTTTTTATTTTAGCAGAAAAAATCAAAGAGCTTAAAAATATCTGTAAAGCATAAAACTCAGTCAAGGTTTGAGAACAATGAATTTCATTTACTTGGAAAGCCAGTCTTGCCCTGATTGTATCCAAAGGATAAGTCAATGCTACAGCTGTAACGCCTGCAGCAGATCCAGCACAAAATCTTCCGATATGGGAATGTTCACCAAACATTTTTTTGTACATTTCAAAAGATGTGAATTGTGTTGCAGCATAAGGAAATATACGAACCATTTGAGCACCATTTCCTTTAAGTGATCACAAATTTTAATCCGTAAAAATGCAATTAATTTTGTTATATTACTATTTTTAAGTACCCTTACCTTTATATAAAGCTAAGAAACGCTCTTTTTCTACGATTCCTTTAAGACCACTGAAGACTCCTAAGTGAGAATAATGCTTTGAGTGTGCCTGCAGAAGAATTTTAATCCTGTCCAAGGGCGCTACCGCTGTTTTCGCACACATCCCTGCTATTCCTGAAATCATTCAATAAATATCTTTGTTCATTCAAGAGAATGGTTGGGACTATTTTCTTTAGACATGATCCGGCCATCTTATTAAAAACAATGCAAGTGTGACAACATAAATTCATCACATCGCAATTATCCTGCCGTGGTGACGTGGACGTGTCTCAGAAGAAGTGGTACATTTTCATCCTCGCTTTATGACTTTTTTGCATTACACGCATCGTTGATATAAAGTTTTACTGACATATGATCACGGCAAGGAGGACAACAATGCCAGCAGCAGCATAACCAGAAGTAAAAATAAAAGCTCCGAGAGAGACCACAAGGCAAATATCGGTACATATTGAACCGTTGGAGACTATTTGGCAATGGACAATAGGATAAAGAATTCCGGTAGAAGCAATAATAGTCTTAGTAGGCACACTCTATTCTTATACATAAACGCATGACGGAAAGTTATTATTTTACATGGCAGATGCAGGTAATCATAAATCTTTTGGATCCTAATTGCACGATTAACGACCTTAAATTTATTATTGCTGCTACTTGCTGTTATATTAACGTACAAGAACAGTTGGTTGGTACTGGTCATGGACATATAAAATAGATATACGAAAAAATGATGACTAAACGTGATTAGCACTATAAATACTAACACATCTGCAATTGAATAATTTATAATTATTACAGGTACAGAAACGAAAATAGGTTTAGATGAAGTGTAAGTGTCAATGAATTTATCACGGCAGTTAGTAGGATGAATAGAATTTTTTTCTGCTAACACAATTCATCATATAAAATAAACTCCCAGTTACATACGCTATATCTTAATTTATGGACAAGCCTAATTTGATACTAACAGCCAAGATTGTGTCTATACTAGGATCTCATGGAAATATGGAAAGCACAAATTCCCAACTATTTATATGCTATACATACATACATGTATAAATTTATATATGCGAATAAAGTGATAATATAAAAGATTGCTATATATAAGTAGAATAGAAAAAGTACATTTGCAGACGAACCAATATACGTACGAGGTGTGAGTGGTATGATAATTTGATAATATGAACTAGGTAATACCGATGCAGAAGTTGTCTGTTAAAGATAACTGCGAATTGACATACTTACACGTATGTAGACTTCAATCATAATATCTTTCTCATCAAACATGTGTACATAACTTGCGAATAAAGTAGTTCTTGTGATTTGAAGCCAAGAATCTTAAAATAGTATATTTTACTGTAATAGATACATCTAATTGTTCTGTAGTGAAAAACTACTATGGCATTATTGTCTAAAACTACATCAACTACAATAATTATCGTAATGTCTATGTACAATCTGCACTTTTGATCAGTGTTAGCAAACAGCTAGCTTACATTTCCATCTCTGATCTAAAGATCAACAGGAAGAGTTTACTACTAATCGAGTGATTGCAACTACATAGGTACTCATTTCATCAGAAATTAATATGAGCATAAAATTGTATTTTATCAAAGTTCACTTTGGGTTCTGCGTATCACATCAAAGCACAATCCCTAAAAAAACTTCAAACCAAAGTCCGAAAGACAAATCAATTGCATACGTACTCCACATTGAGACAACGCATACCCAAAAATAATACTGTCTCGTCTTATCATACAACTTGTCTCGTTATCATTGGAACAGACTATTTAAATTACTATACGACCATACTAAGTATATTGGAACAATATTGGAACAGTGGAAAGTTTTCCGGTCCTTAACCTTATCTCTACTTCTTTTTCTTGTACTCTGCAATGATGACCTGACAAGTAGATACATATAAATTGTACTTTCTTTGAATCGTAGAATGTGACACGTGGGTCACATTATTTCATGCAAACTTTTATCGACTAAGTAAAATTACATGATTACAGACAACAGATTTCTAAATGTTGCCAATCAATAAGTAATATGCAGATGGCATAAGAACTGGTCCATTGAATGAATGCTTATGCAGAGATATTTACCAACAGAGCATAAGGAAAATGAAATTACAGGATGTAACTAATTTAGCTAATTCATAAAATGGACGATTGCAAATTAACTAAACACCTATATCTATTGTAGTAGCCGAAAAATAATAATTTCGTAATGTCCATAATATACAGCATGTGTATTAATTTTGTCCAATATTTTTGTTGCTATTAAATACCCATTCGCTTTCAGCAGACATTTGGGCAATCAGAATTTGCATAATCCAAAAACATACAGATTCACGTGGCTAAATAGATATAACATTTAAAACTACATTAACTATATATGCAAAATGTTTAAAATCAGCAAATTCTAGGTTTCAACCCCAACCTGTCAACAACAGGTAATATACTCATGAATACAAATACAAAGTAATGCAAGTATGCATGAACATAGTGCAAGTAAATTAGTATGCGATATGTGTGTATACCAATTGACACTTCAAATAAACTAATCTGAATACACAAACATGCTACGCTGAGATAAGAATAATGAACATTTCTTTAAATGGAATTGCGTATCAATAATAAAAACAGGTAGAGCTAATGACGTTATGAATGACTGCAATGGATTTTAAATTGAAAACTTCCTAAATGAAAATTATTTTCAACCAAATAATATTGCAGAAAACTTTGATACAATTTTTTAGTATACCAGCTTGGACTTGAAACTAATAAACCAGTAAGCTTTGTCTGCATTAATTGATCTTACCTCCAGATAGAAGAGACTTAAATATAAATTCAAATTGTCTGTCCTCCTTCATTTTGTCTTCTTTCGGGTTCAATAGCACCAAATGTTTAGTGTGGTCAGCAGAAACGGTCGGCCAGATCAAGTTTCCTAGTCCACAAAACGTCGGGAGGGCACCTGAAACAAGGAATTAAGTGATATCACCGTAGTCAAAAATATCGTAGTACTTTTTCCCGGAATTATTTGTTTAATAAAACTGTACGATAATTTCGCAAGGGCTTCTTAATATTTCTTTCCTAGTTCCCCAAACAAATGTCCGTAAATTCCTAGTACAATCATCTCTAATAAGTATTTTTATCCTTGTACGATCTCAACATTCTCAACTCTGTAGTTTATACGTAGATTATATATAGTGCAAGCGAAACAACAAAAATTCAAAATAGATTCCAATAAAACTCTATTTAATGAGATGTAACCAAAACAGGACCAAAATAAATTTCACAATAAGATTACATTCATACGCCACATACTCAAAGAAGGATGTTATTGTTAGTAAATAACAGAACGGTAAATGGCTGTAGCCAAAAAACAAAAGAACTGACTGACCTAATTTAGGCAAATTAGCGTTTCTAACTGTTCTTTCACAACAATTACTGTTCCGAGAGGACACTGCGAGAGACTTTGGTGTAGAGGGGTCGAGATCTTGTAGGCGATCAGCAAAACCGAGGTCCTTACTATCTTTGATGTTTCCGTTCTCCGTCACTGCCGAAATGACAGGTAAAGTGAAAAAGGACGAAAAACCTGCGAAAATGTTTGTTTTGAGTGGATGAAGGTTCAGGTCGATGACAGCTGGTGGAATGGATGCAGTTTGAGTTGCATGTGGTGGTGATGGTCGGGCGGCTAGAGTTGCACTGCCACTACTTGCAACAACCTCGCTCTCTCTACTTCCCGTAAGATTAAACGCTCCTCTGTAGCAGACACTCCTAACAGGAGTTACTGCACAAGGAACAGATCCAACGTCCAAAGTGGAAGAATGTTTTTCTGCTCTTGAACTGCTAATGCCTTTGCTTCTTCGGTACACAAACGGCGTCTCACTTCGTGAGCACAACCACCAACTCATCTTATTCGTCATCAAGTCTTCGCCATTCATGTTCACATTCCCCATTTCCCTGCTTTGACTAGGATTTGCAGATGCACGGCACGTATATGTAAACCTACTATGCAAAAGAAGATTAGGCAATTAATTTTGATACCAGAGACAGAGACATGATCAACATTGATAATTTGCAAGAGTAAAAAAAGATTTGCAAAGGTATTCACTTTATAATGCATCTCAAGCATCTCCTATATAGTTAAATACTGCTGCACTCCTCTGTAGACTGTAGACTTACTTGGTGTTGGTGTTGGTGCTAGTCGTCTTCGTCTGTGTATACAGACCGTGTTTATAAATCTTCCTTCAAAGAACTCTCACGTAACTCTTTATTGTTTCCCATATAGTATTGTTCTGTCTGAGTCGTTTGAGTGAAGCCAGAGCCAGAAATACTGAAAATAACAATGAAAATAGCCGTCTTTGTAATATTCGTATAATATTTCATTCTTGTTCTTTCAGTTATCGTTTACAATTTTAGATGAATTTCCCTTGTAAACACTACAAGTATACTTATAGAATGGAGGGTATTATACACAAAGCACAAACACAAAGCAATTATAATAATAATTCAATAGAATCTTGCATTAGCATGTACGATGACGGAGTTACTACTGAATTGTTTTAATAATTATTGCTACACACGCTCCTGTATACAAACAAATGGTAACCAGTTTTTTGGAGTTAACAAATGTAAATAAATATATAGTTTGTTGAAGGAACATTATACATATAAAACAGAATTTATTGGTATTTACACTACAGAACAGTAAATGGAATGACAATTTGACTTAAAAAAATAGCTGATAACATTGTCTCAGTTTTAGCAAGTATATTTTAGTAAACGGGATGTGCAAAATTCCAATAAGCAAATTAAGCAGAATACCCATTTTTATACTGAGGAACAGATTTCCCTCTTCCGTCTACAATTTTACCCGCAGCAGACCCCTTTATTCGCATTTTCAAAATACAATTTGCTTTTTACACTTAACGAAAAGAAATTACTTACCCTACCCGCAAATGTAAATACATGTAAATAGCTATAAAGCAGAAAGTACTGATCCCATATCGCTTCAACTCAGCTCCAGCGATAGGACTCCAGGAATATATTAACTGATCCGAATTACCCGCGTCCACCTTTTTGGCCCAAGTCTGCTTTGTATGAAATGAATTGTTACTCTTCGGTTGTTGTCATTATTGTATTGATAATATTTTGAGTTTTCTAACATTAACATTACATTACATATGCTATACTACTACTTAAGATGACGAAGTACGGTCTGCGATTCTTAAATTATTTACCTGTTTTTCGTAGCTTATATTTAGTTCGGTTAATATTCGTACTTTTTAATGTCTAACTTTGAACTTCTATCTAATTGAAATTCTTGATAAATTCTTGTGCCTTATGTGGCCAAGTTATGCGGAATAAACCATATAATAATAATTTATAACTTTTTATTCCACAAATAAAACACTACTAAGTAAGTAATAATAAAACACAACTAAGTAATGGTGCAATTAATAATAATACGAAGTCCATTACGAATGTCTCCATGCAGTTCAAGGTATTCATGAATCATTAGATATTGCTCAATGTTTGTGGGGAAGAATGGTCATTGTGGTTGTAGTTATCCAATAAGCTAAAGGCACTCTTTTTTCTACTGTGTCGACTTCCCACTTTGTACGTTTCTAAGAGGTGGAATTCATCAGCTATTAGTTGATTTAACTCTTCCATTTCCCCCGGAATGGATAATAAAGACCAGTGAACCATCAGGGACAAATGCCATGCGTCCTTGTAGCTAACAATAGCTCCCAAGATTCCTGCATACCAAAAACCGAATTATAAATGGATGATGGGAAATTTCTTTCGGCACAATTTTCTATAATTCACTTTTTGTTCAGCAAATAACCGTTCATTGTCAATTAACATGGGAATTCATATTCTAAAAAGTAATTTACTAGGATTACCGAAATCTCCATTTTGTAGTACAGGAAGCGCCTGCATGGCAATAACTTTGCTGTCGAAAATAGTGAAATCCCCTTGTTGAAAAGACAGAGAGTTGAAGGCCATCGTCGCAAATTTAATCTTTCCAAACCGATGGGCTAGTCGATGAAACAATCCTCCAGCAATTTTAAAATAGAGTTGTGCCAATACAGCAATTCCTTGTCTTTCCACCTTTTTCAAATCTTCTTCAATAGCCAAGAGACGGGCGATGGGATCTGCTTTTCCAACCGGTAGTTGTATCACCCCCAGAGTGCTGCAAATAGTTATTCAAATAATTATTGTACTTTAGAGAGATATTACTAGAATTAGAATTTTTAGAATTACTTGTAATAATTATTACAGTGTACCAATTATTGAGAAAAAATGTATTTACAACGACAACAATCAAAATACACAATAAATACTCGGGGAAATGGTTAACATCGTAATTATAGCAAGGCATTAATTTCTTGTGTTTCGCTTCGAGGAAAAAATGCCTTGCTCTTGACTTTTGACAATGTTATTTTGGGTGTGTCCCTTGATCAAATTCAGTACGTTCCTGAAGAATTCCTATTATTGAATTGAAATTGAATGCCTCATACAACCGTTTTTAGGTAGACGAATTGCGAATAATATAACAGCAACAGTCTGTATAAAATAATACATTCCATTTTTAGCTAATTTAGTCTGATAGAAAAGAATACGAAGGCAAGGCCACCCAGTCACCTTTTCTGCATTGCGGTCGTTGTTTTTAAAAGCTTTCTTCTCGCAATCGTGTTATAAATATGATACTCGGAAACTCGGAATATCTAATAGCTAGTAAGTAACTATTTAATAGTACTTCTACCAAATTAAATATGCCAAAATCGCAAATTATTTTACAGATCAGGTTATTTAAAATAAAATATTTTCATGTTGAAACCTATTTTAATTCAACGAAGATCAACACTACTAGCTGTACTGCATTTTGAGAGGTTGTTTTGAGAATTGAGTATCATATTTGTGTTAATTTTTTAACAATTTGCAGTTGTATTGCAGAAGGCAACTATAAAAAAAGCTTTAATTGACGATTGGCTTATTAACAGAAGATATCTACGGCATATTATTTAACATATACTGCATGCACATGTACTACCAGG
Organism: Tomocerus maximus; assembly: GCA_019776445.1. Classification (NCBI taxonomy): domain Eukaryota; kingdom Metazoa; phylum Arthropoda; class Collembola; order Entomobryomorpha; family Tomoceridae; genus Tomocerus; species Tomocerus maximus. Next base: position 3,181 of record JABASH010003835.1, on the reverse strand, counting down.
CCAGAACTTCCTCGGATCTCCATGTTGAAGCAATTGAATGGGTTCACTCAACCATTATTACTAATTGGAATACAATAGAATGAACGCCATTTTTAATCCTTTCTATTGTCTTTGAATTAGCAGTCGAGAGCCGTGAAGAATTCCCAAGCCGATCCAGACAATGGAAAGGATTAAAAATGGCGTCCATTCTATTGTAGTCCAATTAGTAATGGTTGAGTGAATCCATCCAATTGCTTCAAGATAGAGATCCGAGGAAGTTCTGGCCTGGTTATAATGAAAGTCAGTACAGTACGGTACCTATAAATATTAAAAAGCAGCAATATTCCTGTCACGAATACGGAGTGTACTTCATTTAATAAATAATAAAATTTCGTGATAGTATTTTATATCTATTTATTTGGTTTTCTGCATCTTGATTCAAGAGATTCTATTTGGTTTCATTGAATTGCATGTTAATTTTGACATGCATTGGCATTGAGTTTTAATACCCAGGATGCTTTAATATTTAAAAAAAATACACGTAAAATAATAACGACTGTACGAAACGAACGACCGGAAGATTGATCCACGGAAGATTGATATATTATTATAATAGTCAGAGGACTGAACCAACTTTCATTACAAACGCTTATTATAAACTACTAGTCATCTACTATTTATGAAACTATTACTCCAGAAAAACATTACGAATGATTTTGCAGCAGCTTGTTGTTTTTCTTGTCTGGCAGAAGTATGGGATAGACAACTCTGATTGTTTTGGGCAGTTGACTATTTGCTTTGAGCATCATTTGCCTAATTCCACCGGTAATTCCAGCAAAAATGACACACAATTGTGGTACCCGATGACTCATACTAATATTTTCTATTGATTTCATTGACAGTTTGACATCTTTACCGACATGGAAATTCTGGTGAATCTTACTGGTTGCAGGATGCCACTCATTTCGGTCGTAAAAGAAAGATGGCTCTTTAATCCGATTGTATATGACAGAGTAAATAGCAAACAGGATTTTCAGGGTTGTTTTAATTTTGCTCTTCGGTGGGATTTCTACGACTGCATTATCAGTGAGTCCATTTTTTGCTCTAGATCCGCTCAATCCAGCAGAACGGAGTAACTCAACTAAAGAATGTAAATCCAGCATGCCATTACTAAACTTAAATATGATAACTGAAGCCTTAGGCATGTCTTCGGAGGAAAAGTTTTTCACCATAAATATTTCCCATGGACTTTGGTCACCCTTGAATGGTGTGTTCAGCAAAGATTTGCTAATTACTTCAAGTTTCTCTTTTCCAACAGCCCTACTGTCACTGTATTGATCTTCTTTGTCAAAATATTTTATGTGATTTTCGATATCGAAATTCTTATCGAATCTCCAGAAGCAAAACCCAAAGAGTTTTTCGATTTTTTGCTTCAGTTCTGGATATTTTAGTTTCCCAGAGTCATTTTTTGCATGAAGGATTTTGGATGTGAAAAACGTACGAATGAATTCTAAGTTCAAATGGGCCGACGACGAATCCATGTATAAAATGTAAATCAAATTCCGTTGCTCTTCAAACAAAACAGCGTTTCTAGTGGGAAGTAGTCCAACAAAATCTTTGATTAAAGCTTTTCCAAAAGTACTTGTGATGATTCGTAACCAATATATTGGCCATAGAATCATAAACACCATCGGTAAAGATGCCACGACACAAAGAGTTAGAACTACAGTGATCAACTTCAGAACTGTGTCACTAAATATCAAGAATATTCGACAAGGCATCGTGGGAATAGGCACTTTCGTGTTCGTTCAATAAGTTCTAGTCAAAGTTTTAATTCTGTACTGTAATCGTACGAATCAACCATGTCACTTACAAATGATACCTTAAAAGGTACTTTAAAGTTGAGACACAAATTGAGATAGCTTAACTTTCCTATTGCATTTACACAGTATTTCCATGTTCGTAGCAACCTTAAAATATTTTGAAGCAGCGAAAATGCATTGTTGAGGAAGGAAACATTTTTTATCCCTGTAAACTGGACTGGTTGAATCGTATTGACTTCTATTCACTGTTCACACACCTTACACTTAGAGACAAGGCACAAAAAGTTTTTTAAGGAATATGCGCAGCTCCTGAATTTAAGAAAATACTAATACAATATACAGATGTATCATTTCGCAAAAATCACGATAGCGTTTGTAATCATTAAATCAATTGAATATTAGAGATAATAAATTGCCTAAAGGTGAAACATTACACTATATTATATTATAACTTTGTATACCTATGTGTATGGTTTAAGACAAAGCTTACGATTACGATCCAGCTAGGAAAATAGAACTGATAGGATGGAAAAGTTGCATGCGAACAATTACGCAAAATATCGGCAATAAACTTTGATTTCCTCCACTTAACATCTTTATTGGACTGCAAGAACAAACCATCAATACCTACCAACAGGAATCACGTTGAGAAAGACTGGAATAGTAGGTACCCGGAAAAATACGTTACCTTACTACATTAATAATACTTTTACTATTGAGATTTACTATTACGTATATCTAATAATATGTGTATATGTACGATACGTGCTTGCATAAAAGCAAAAAGCATGTTTCCTCAACTCAGGATTGTATGGAATGAAATTGGAAACTGGATATGCCATGGGCCATGGCTAAATCACAACAATAAACATATTATATTCAAAACGAAGGAAACTCTGCCATATACTTTGCTGGAATTTTTACTAGTAAATACGTAGGGTCTGTGGAGCAGGAGCAGCATTACTTGTTAATGTCAGGAGCAAGTCAATAATACTATATTATGATTATACTTATATATGTACATTACGTAATAGCCCACTCCGATGTACTGTGCGAAATGAGATTTTATTTTAGTATGCAAAAAATTATAGAAGAGCTTATATGCTTTTTAATGATGATAATTTTAATAGCGTATTGCACAACAAAGGGAGAAATATGCAACTGCTGACAGCCAATAGAGCTTATTATAAATAATATACTATATATATACTATCTGGTCTTTACCTAAATATTATTTAAATAAATAAACATAAAGAAAAGTCTGATTGTTCGTACAATCGACTTTTTAGGAAAGAGCCTCAAGCGCATACTAGCGGGAGTTAAAAGCAACTCCTTCCACTCAACTTCTCTTTGTCTGCATGAGCACGGTCTTTGTCTAC
>JABASH010003834.1:0-15467 GCA_019776445.1 Tomocerus maximus | reverse complement strand
TGTTTTGGATAATACAGAATGGATAAAAAATTTCAGTCATGGGATCCCATGGCGGGTCTAGTTATATGGTATATATTATATAGTCAAAGGTGTGTATACATTCCTACTGTGTGGTTGTAGTAATAGTAATATTATTATCAAGGAATAAGAGTCCTAGAAGAGACTCCGCCAGGTTAACTGAGATGTAAGGAAAATGTGAAAAAGGTAGAAGAAAAGAGTTGCTTTTCTTCAATCCTCACGCCCAGCTTTACTTAGTTAGGTACTTTAGTTAGTTGTCTTTGGAGCTGGCTAAGAAGTAAGAAGACTAAATGAAAGGGATAGGAAAGCAATGGAATGGAATAAACGAAAACTAGGAGGTAACCTCAGGACTCACTCACAATCAGAAGACGAAGTGCACAAGAGTGTACGGCCACATAAATCCTTTATCTATGTACACGACTCTGCATACACATTCGTACAACGAAGGAGCAAGATCGACAAACTGAACTGATCTGTTCACCATCACTGTGAGCAAACAAGGTGGGCCTATCCATGATATTTTTAGACGTGCCTTTGCACACAATATCATTTTGCATTGGGAAAGAACTATAAAGTCATGCGATGAATATATCTGTAGACACTTGGTACACGCGATGCAAAAACCTCCAGTTTCACACTCTTTCTTACTTAAAGGATCTCTTTTAGTATACACACGCTCATGCATACCATTCCATACCATTCCATACCAGTCCATACTAATACTGTATATTATTATGTGCCTGCACTTGTACAATACTTATAATCTAGATGGGTACACGTAGCTACATGATGTAATGTACTACTACAACGAGTTACTTACGATTTGGAATATATTTGCCAAGTTCTCATGTTCAGTTTCTCGGCCGCCACTTACATAAGTATCTGTAGCAGTACATACATCGTAGTGAAGTGACTTGACGTGACTGCTAGTACTGCAGGTACATAACATATGGTAAAAGAACGTCGTCTCTCCTGTACACTCATCCTTACCTCACCAGTTACCACTACTATTACATAATACTTAGAAAACTACATCACTACTATTGTGTACACACTCATGCACATACATACTCATAGATACTTTAAAGCTACATTTCCTTTGCATTTAAATGTCAGCGAGAACTCTTCACCACTTCAGCTTTCAAGTGATTCTTCCCTACAAATTGGGAGTCTGCGCGACATAAAAGATGACACAAGATGAAGAAACGGAATTAACAACCGAAATGTGCACCTTTTGTCTAATAACAAATACTCTCTATATAACTGTCATTCTTAGGAGATGCCTACACTCTTTATTTCTCTTTCTACACTCTTAATGCTAACGAATGTGTCGTTTGGTGTCTGGTGGTTTGGTGGTTTTGTGTCGAATGGTGTACAAATTATGTGTGTACTAGTATATTATTACTAGATGCAACTATTTAAAGGTACGACATGCATTACTGATAATATATTCCATTTTGCTGCACCTCTTTTTTATAATGATGTTATTTGTATGTATTCTATCTACACAGCATTAATCGCTAGAGTTTATCTGGTGTAGTAAAAAATGCGTTGAACTTAAGTAGTATATTATGTGCGTGTTGTATAAGTATATAGTGTATTTAGTAGTGGAAGTAGTTGGAGGACGGCATGTACATATAATAGATGTGTACCGAGACACGTTTGCCAAGAAGAACAACAGAAGAGGAGAATGACAAAGATAGGAGTCAACATCAACACAAGACTTTACACTAGAAAAACACTGGGAGTCTTGAACCAGGAAAGTGTATAGTGCAGTGCTGACTTACAACGGGCATAATAGCATATAGCCAGGAGAAGAAAGTTTCTATAGGCACTTATGTAAATGCAGAGGAATATGGAGTACCCAGGCCGACGACTATTAACGCTATATCTAAAAGTAGAAGATAGTTTTGAGAAAACGACTCGAGATTCTACTGTATTGTGTGGACTGGGTGACTCGATTTGACTCGACTTGTACATTGCTCTTTGCTCGTATTTTTTGGTCGGCTTTGTAGCATCCAGAGAGAGCTATGTAGTATCCAGAGAGAGGGCTGAGTGAATGTATGGACATATCGTGTCACCAAAGACAAAAACGTTCTTTTCATGGTCCTTCCCAGCCGGTATAATACATAATATCCTTTTTAGATTGCAATGTAGTCCCCGCTTAGTCCACACCGGAACGTAAAGAATGGAGTTGAGTGTTGAACATTGAGCTGTAGTTGAACGTAACCGAGAGAGGCTTCCACTCCTCCTATATTATCTATAAACGACACAGAACGCTAGAACTGACTGAATCGAACACAATATGTATGTACAATCCGCTAAAACTCTCCTAATATAAAATTCATGCGACGACAAAAGAACTTAGAGCACTTGGCGACTTTTACTCGCCTGTCTTATGTCCTAGTAGCATTCTGGTATTCTATGTGTACTCCAGTATGTAGTGTCTTCTAGTGTCCTACTAGGAGTACGGGGCATACGGTTCTGACATATGTACATTTCGAGTTGAATTGAGTCGACGTCCACACAGCCCAAGCTAAATTAACTAACAAAGCGTCCGTTCTTTATATGCCAAACGTAAAAAGCCAGGGATCTGTGAATAGTCACAATATAATATAATTTTATGGTCACAATATAGTTACTCGAGTTAGTACTTAAGTAGTGCCATGCCCAAACCATGCCAGTCAGCTACCTTGACAAGAGCTATTCAACTTACTTACAGCCACCTTAACAAACTTGGAGTAGTCGACTCCTCGAGTCAATGGAGTGGATTATATATCCAGTTGACTTTGCATTTTGCATGCTGCAGTTCTGCGAACCTCCACTTTTCTGCACTCGTATGTCTAGTCACTACTCTGTCGACTCGTCTGGAAACAAACACCTATTTCTCTGTATTCTACATGTGCTTCGTTTTTAGCTGCGGCATGGCATGACTGAGTGAGGCCGAGTCAAACAGAAACATCATGTACACATCACTATTGATAACTATGCAAACTACTACGACAGATACCAGAACAAATGTCTCTCCATGACAAAGATCCATCCAACTATGCGTATAGAAAGTAACCGCTGCTGGTAAACATCCGATGACATTACTGTATAAATACTTAAATGTATAGTCGAAGTGCATATAGGAGTTAGTTAGTTGTGCCGAATATAATAATAATATCAGTTGAGAAGTAAATAATTTGTGGAGATAGCGAGGTCTGGAGACAAATGAGGAGAACAATGTGGAGCGTAATCTCGTCCTCCCATCTCCTTAATATAGTAGTGAGTAGTAAAAAGCCAGAACAAATAGGTAGTTGAGATAAAGATAAGTGTGCTGAGTGGAGGTGCCACGCCAGGGCTGGCTCCTCCACCGCTCTGATTTACTTTTCTGCAGTATCCGACTAAGTAGGACTCTACATATACATACTAAGACTCGAGCTGAATTACTTAACTTTCCTCCTTGGACTTTAGTCGTTCATTCTTCTACTTAATTAGGCAATTAAATTCAGAATTCCGTATGTCATTGAGAGAAGTCAAGGAGAGTGTCTATTGCATCGAATTAAATAGAAAGGAAATGCGTACATTTAGAAATGGCTACAAAACGGGAGTTCATATCTCTCCAATTAACTGGAACGGCTGGATTGTCCTGTCTACGACACTATTTGCAAAACGATGACATTGTTGTCGGACTGGAGTCATTCTTGTGGACTGGAGTAAGCCTCAACTGTTTGAGACAAAATAGGATCTGCCTTCCTCCCATTAGTTCAGTAGTCGTTTTACTGTGCAAGGGTGACGTTCCCGTTTCTCCACTAATACATATTTAGTGTATACACATACATAAAACCGCGGAGAGCATACCAAGTAGACATAGTCGACCGACATAAACCGACTGACTGTGAATATGACTCGTAGTTCGTGGTGGAATGGAGCTAAGACTCAAGCCCTCTATTTTGGCTGAACCTCCAGCTCCAGCACTTCTTCTCCCCAATTCTTATATTCAAGCCACAATCGCCTATGGCTCTCAAACTACTACTATGTACTTACTACCACTACCTCCAGGAGGTTTAGGCTCCCATCACACCACGACGACTATCTATGTACTTACTACTACGCTATGTGTACTATTATTATATATATTCTATTTAGTTGTAGTAGTAATAGCAGTAGTCGAGTTGAAGTCTGCTTCACTTGCGTTTTGGTTTCGTTTCCAGTGCATTCAATTGGGTGCCATGTGTTAACGTACATTACATAACATTATATTACTAGCTATATCGCTCTCTCAACGAAAGTTCTCAGAGCTAATAGGTTCACAGAGCCGGGGCTTGTCTCCCGAAATATGTGTTGGTATTTTTAAATGCTATTTCATTACATAGAAGGAAGGAAGCTGAAGGAAAAGCCAAAGTTTGGATGTACAGAGGCTATACGGATGTCTTGAGGAAAAGGTAACTACGTACTCCGAGGGATACTATTTTGAGTGAGACTCGTATAATGCAGGCACCTTCTTCTTCCTACTGGCACAGAATACAGATGGAAAATAGAATACTATAAATTCATTCAATACTAATAGCTACACAGACAAGGAAAGACGAAGAAAGACATTCACATGAAAGTTAAAGGGAATGGCAGGGATAGAGCTACTTAAACTGCAACTGCATCCTCTATACTAAATAAGGAAAGAGAGCATTACATTATAGGACGCACCAGGGCAAAATATAAAATACAATACAAATTCACTGCAGCTCGCGATACTCACGAACAGGATCAGTCAGCTTATATTAGTAGGATCTATCTGCTAACAGATCACATATATTCTTTGGTAATTCAAGCAGAAATGCTTTTCCTTTTCACCCTATGGATTCTCTTTCGCTCAAAGATTCATCCTGTCAGTTACCACCAGGCTTTTATTTGGACAACTTCCGTTTTCGCCTTTCTTAGCACACTTAACTGAGGTAAACCCAACTATGTAGCAACTCTTTCCTCCAAATTTATTTGGTCACGAATTTTCTACAGTCGAGAGACGTAAATAAATACACACAACTTTGGCGAGGATTACTATATACGTGTACTCTAGTATTACTGTATGCACACGAAAGATTGTTGCTACATGATTCTACACATACACATCGTGCACTTGGCTTGTTAAAAGTTTTATAGTCCAGTATTCATTCATGGATTTAATAGTGGCAGAGTGGTGTACTGACTTTTATGTCATCATTTGAATGAATCAACGATGTTGTAAACATTATTATTTCAACCTATTTCATTTCATGTTGGAAAATGGAGTTCAATTGATGCAATAAATGCCTTAGTCAAGTATTTAGTGGTTGCCGCAATAGTTGAATACAGATGGAGAATTATGTCTGCTTGTAATAAAGGATTAACGGTTCTTCTTCACTCAAAGTAGACATTCAGAAGAGAGAATAAAATAAGTACACAGAATTAATACTTGTCCAAACGTGTCTTGAGGCTATTTACTATTGAAAAGACAACATTTAAGTGGACCAATGCCAACGTTTTTAATTTTTATTGACTTTTCCATTTGTGTAGCTTTAATTTAAGCGGAACCATGAATAAATATTTGTGAATCTATCTATGCAGGATTACTTTTCCTTGAATAAATAACCATCCTATGTTACTTGTCAACATTAGTGCATGGATTCCGACATTTTTTTCTGAATGGAACACAAAAAGCTTTCATGATACACTAATTCAATTCGTGATACTGTACAATTTATACAGCAAAGTCTTCATAAATACCTTATGCCGCAAAAATCAGCAGAGCAATACTAATATTAGTCTCCTATACTTCATAAGGACATTTGATGCAGTCTTTCCATTATGTAACATAATACGTAGGTCTACGTCGCATTATTGTATCAGCAGCTTGAGTCATTTAAGTGCTTTCTCCACCATTCCGACTAAGACGTACAAAAGTAACTTGTTCCAAAGAAGTCTTCGGACGAGGAAGTACAGTCCTCGTGTATACTTATGTCGACCCGAGCAAAGTGCCCTAAGTATTAAGTATTATGTATGAATGGTTCGATATGAGTTATTCATTTATACATAAATAGTTACTAAGGTAAAAGACTCAAAGTAGTGTGTGCATTACGCCTTGCTTTTCTTGGGAGTTAAAGTTTTGCGAGTAGTCAGTTGGCTATTGAGTGAGCGGGAGTCAGTACGTCTACCTACCTACCACAGCCTACTATTATGAGAATGAGAAATGTTCACAGTCTGTTTGTGCAAACGCTGTATTGCCACTGGTGGATGTCTTGCTATTCTGCCACAATAGAATAGAACTTATAAATGACTCCTACACTGCATAGCAGTACAAGACTGTATTATGTAGTAAGTAGGAGTCGAACTATGAATGCACTACTAGAAAGAGGATTCGTATTATATTTGTTCCACGTTAACTAGAATAACAGATATTGATGCAAATGTATGTAATAAAGTAGAATTTGCATGTCTCAAGTCTTTGTTAACTTTCGTTGTGCCACAGAACTTTTCCATCGCGGAACACAAAACAGGTTATATGAAGAAAGCTTCCTCCAAAGCTTCTCTCTTCTCCAGAATGGCAATTGTCCTATTTCATTCCCTTCTATGCTCCATTTCTGAAAGCAAGTGGATCAAGTTAATTTATTTCTGTTCTTCTGAGCTCTGATGTAAAGTTTTGTATTATTAGACAATGCTTTACGGCATTCAACACTGGTCAAGTCAGCTCAAATGAACTTACTTTTCCGTAAGTGCTTCCAAAAACTTTCCTCGCCATTTGCGAGACTTTCATTAACAAGTTGAATCAACTCTGATATTTTTGACATACGGTCGGAAAGTGAGTGCACCGAAATGCCAAGTGACAAAATAAAAGAAACTCCATATAAACATATGCGGATGCATTCGTCAATCGACGACTCCTTGCATACTGCACATACATAAAATACCAACCAGGAAACAAACCCGGATTCTTCTGTGTAAATCAACTATGACTTCTTGTACAACATTTGTCAGGAAATGCCAAAGACAAAAATATCTGCAATAATTGCAACTGCACATTTTTCCGCTACATTCCACCAAGCCTATTGAAACTACTTATAAACCTACATAATATACTACTGTCTATAATATAATTGCGCCTCACGCCTTTGCAATTAATTCCGCAATAAATAATTCTAATATCTTCAAAATTAAACATTGCTCAGCATTTATCAATGGGGCCACTATCAACTGAAGGACCTCAATTCTCATTTACTCATAATTACTGCATACGGATACAATTTATCGATTGCTAACCATACAAAATTCAATGTAATGCCCATGGATTATGGATATCACTTGATGTGGAAAAAGTGGAGAGCTGTTTACATACATATATTTATATAGGTGATACCCAAAGTCGCATTTTAATTGGAAATAAAGGAAATGCCACTACTCGGGTGGGCATACTTATTAACATGGATAACGCCACTGTATTATTTACTCACGCTTCATAGCAGCAACTTATTAATGCTTAATTAATTTGAGGCTTCTTACAAAGGGAGTTTTGAAGTTTGCGTGCATGCATACCAAGCTACCATATTATACATAATAATTCACGTTTGTTTGCAAAGTTTTTATCATAAAAAGTTTGTAATTCAGAAGGGATAGAATAAAAAGTTATATTTTTGTCCCAATACAGATGTCATGACTTTTCAGGGAGGTCTCAAATGCCATTTTTTCTGTATTGGCCACTTTATCACAAAAAATGTAGCCTAATGGAGTGGCAGATTAATGATAGCGTGCAATTGTAGGGTCGTTAATTTGACCAAGTTGAAGATCGACATGAGGCGAAAAGAAAAATGACGAAGGAGGTAAAATATGTGGAATAGAGTTTTCATGGCTTAAATAGTTAAAGGGATTAAATCAAAGATTGGTTCAACTGTGGAATTATTGTGAGCTGATGCGGGCGTAGTTTCTAAGAACAAGTGGATGGTTCATTACATTGCACGCATTACAGCAAACTGGTGGAATGAAATGAGCATTAGGCGAAGTGAAGACCTAATGTAAATGGTGAAGAATTTATGCAATGACGTTTTAGGTCCTTAAAGTGCGTTAAGCCAATTTGGTCGGGTTGAGTTGTCAGGCGCTAGAGCCGGGGTGAAAAGACAGTGAGTGAAACGTGTGAATTTCTGAAAATTGTGGATAAGAGATATAAAAGGTCGGAATAAATAAGTTAGCACATCTAACATTTTGTTGTGCATAAGTTATGGGTTTTATGGTAAGTTTGTACTAGCACCTGTAGGTACTTTCACCAGGCGCGTGGGTACTAACAATAAATAAGAATCATGCTGGGCGAAGGGGTTGCTAAATCTTAATCTCAGTAAGCTGCGCCCGGCAGGACAACAAGGTTTATCGAAAACTTTCCCAAGTTTTCATTGCGAACCTAAGACTCGGACTGGGAAACGATCGTATTAACCCTAATGAGTTAATAAATAACGAAACACTTAATTCCTGCTTACTTTTACGTGCAATCCTCGAAAGGCTCGCTCTCATTACTCTCTGCTCGTCGGCACTAGCGTGGCTGTGGTCGGAGAAGTAGAAGGAACAGTAACTCCACCAACTCACTTCTAATGGACATAATTTCCCAGACAGAATTTCAATTCCGTTGCCCGAGAGTTCCGAAATGGCTGCGGCTGTTGTGCTTCTACCTCTTGGCCTCGCTTCACAAAATTCACAAGACGTTGTCATCACAATCATATAGCTTTGTCTAATTCATGACACAGTCAGTAGGTATTTATATAGAGAGATAGGAGCTCCGTCAGTATATACTTATCTATATACACGATTAGGTACTGCAACTAAGTACTCTTCTGCAACAAGCTGATTCTTTAATCGTAAAGTCAACGATTTGTTACGCAAGTTTTTCTCCTTTCCAAGCAAGTTGTACTTACTTTTACATTACTGCACCGTGCACACACAAGAATAACTAATGATTCAGTTGTGTACACACTAATGTCACAATTTTCCACGATTAACTTTCAATGCTCTGCTCCCGAGACACAGTCAACTTGCTTTCTATGTGAGTCGAAATGACAACAAAAGGGAAACTGATAGAACACATTTCATTAGCCCAACTATTGAGCTAGTAAATAGTGGCTAATGTACTCATTTCTATGTAAATAGTTCTGACATGAGTGACATATGACAGCCCAGCAATGAATGCCTCTGATATTTGCTTCTTTGCATCCTTTGATTGACTGGCTTTGGCTCTTTATATCAAGTAGCACCGTTCCTCTTTTTACGACGATTCCAGCAGAGTCAGTTGCTTCTGTCGTGAATGAATGGAAGAATGAATGAATGGTTAATACATAGTACAATATTATATGTTGACTCACAGAGTATGATATTATTTATTATTACGTGTGTCTGCTAGATAAAATCACAAGTATTTATTTAGTATGTACACACACTCATGTACATTCTACACTCACACACTACACTTGCGTATACTGAGGTAGTCAGTAGCGTTGTGATACTTTGTAATGTAATATCATACTTTAAACTGAGACATAAACACTAAAGTGATATAATAGTTGGCTTATTAGTGTGTGTAACGCTGTAGATTGAAAATTCTCTTATGTGCTTACTACTCGAAATAATTTAATTCTACTCAGGGACCTAAACCAAACCACAGAGTAAACTTGCTCCTATATACTCTATCTGTATACTTAGGTATTTACTGTTTGTACATAGTTTAACGTGTCTTTGCTGTAGGTAGGCAAGAGTATATAATATGTCTTTAGCAACCCTGGAGCAATTTACCACAACAGAAGAGCACAGGAACCCACTGAGAAGACTCGACTAATTGTTAGCAAATTTAATGATTGGAAAGAAAGGAAGATTCTTTTCAAGGTATGCCTACTGCTCTAATAGTGTAGAATGAGTTCTAGTGGCAATGAGTAAGACAAATTGATAATCTGCACACGAAACAAACTTATTGTTACTTGAGTTAGTCTCATTTCATCGTTCGTTAGTATAGCTAGTGGGTACACTCTTCAATTACAGGGAGTTAGTAGAAAATCATGATGTTACACAATAAGGTATCTAATATTGGAGCTAAGTAAAAAAGCGATCTCAAGGACTGCACACTCTTAGTATTGTCAGGATAGTTCGCAATCGCAAGTGCTCACTCTTGGAGTAAATTAAAGACGCGGCTCAGCTTTATTAGTGCAATCTGCAGTGTAGTAGTTTTTAATGCACACTACTAGTATGCAGTGCAGTTGTGAGTTTTCAAAGGAATAATACACCAAGACACACACTTAAGATTAGACTGGGGAAATGAACTCTAGAAAATCAGTCAATATGAGAAGATGTAAATTGGATTGAAACTGTAGGCTCCCTGCTAAAGTGCAGCCGAGTAAAAGAACGATATAGTTATGCAGTCGATTTGCTTTGCTTTGTGTAAATTCTTTGTGTGTTTTGTTCGATGTATTTCGTATAATAATATCCCAGTCTGAAGGATCTTGGAATGTATGCATGTAGTGTGCCTTAGGATGGATGGTAATATAGATCGGTGTGCAAGGATAGGCGGAAACTGCTATCTCCCTATCTGTATATTATGTAATACTGTATTGAAGGAGTTCCGAAAGTTTATTTAGTTGATAGTTGAAGTTGGGATGCGATTAGTGAGTGGGGCTGTGAATGTGATGTCATCTCGTCTCATTTCATCCCATGAGGAAAGGGCTCGCAATGCACAGCACATCAACCGCACTTGGTAATGTACATTTTGTATGGAGAAGCCAGCTATGATATCTCTCCACTGCTCACTCCGTTAAGCTACGACTTGTGTGTGTCACATATAATACTGTCGACTATGTATTAACCATAAAAGAAGTAAGTAGCGACACAATAGTGCACCACACACACAGACACACACACCAGTATATTATAGAGTAGAATACAACAATCATATATCCGATATGACGTATAACTGTTCAGCTTGTCACGACAACAACTTAGAAAAACAACCGAGGAAGAAGATGCAATTCAGTGCTAGGCAATGCTGAATTTAATACAAGTATGCATTGTACTAGTGTGTAGCCCGTTGTGGCATGGCGTAGGAACAAGACTGACTCTAGTAAGAGCGTTAGTCGTGGAGTAGCTAAGTCAGAATGAAAAGACACAGACGGAAGAAGGAAGGAGACGCGAGTTTCGTTTGACTGGAATACTGGAGAATTATAGTATAGAGAATAAAAGTAGGTAGTGCGCCGGCTGAGTGCTCCGGGTAGACTGATGGCAGAACAGAATAGTAACTAAGAGCCCACAACTCCCTCAAAGATGGGAGGAGGAGGGGATACCGGGTTTTCTTCTCCACCACCACCAAAGATTCCAATAGAATTCCATCCAACGCTTATAATATTGCATTCACTATAAACAGTTCAGTCAGTCACTCTGTCTCTCTTTCTCGGCTACAATATTTCGTTATGTACTCTCTATGATGTACATAGAGCCATGGAAGAAGTGCACACAACCAGAGAGGGACCCCACTCTCATGTACACACAGATATGTACACATACACACACTACAATAATAGCGAGGGCAATACTACTACTAGGTAGGAAGGTACACACTGCTAACTACACCATTCTATCTGTGTGTGTAGATCGACTACCACATATATACTAATACGACCGTACGGAACATACGGATGGACAGACAGATGAAATCACAATCGAATCCTACTCTTCCTATCTTTACTATTTCTATTGCATTACATAACGTTTCGTTTTAGAGTTTGTTGGAGTTTTTTTAGGCTACTAGCTAATGCTAGCTATCTGTATAGCCTCGTACATGTTAGTATGCACACAGATACATACTCGTACATACCAAAGGAGCCAACTCAGCCAACATGCTACTACTACTGACTTTCTGTGTGAGAGAGCACTCACTTTTGCCTCTTTACGTCTGCTTCGGTACACTAATACCATGTATTCTATTGTACTCGTGCTTAAACAGCAACACAACCCAAACTCAAGCTTATACATGCGTTTTATGGCACTACATTCACATACACCTATAGATACTACTTAGTACCACTAAACCTACTCTACATAACCATATAGTACACATCAAACTACAATATAAGCCCATGCAAACGACCCAATCCAACATCCATGTACCTTTAAGGTACAAAATGTACAGTTTTATCATCTCCTCCAAAAGATCCTACTAAATCCCTCTAACCTCCTAACTCAAACCATTTAATGTCAAAGTCATCACTAAATGACAACCCACTTCTAAAAACACATTCGCTACAACAACTCATTGTTTCCGAAACATAGTTATTTTATAATCAATGCTAAGCATCCAAAATCGTCATTGCAAAGATATTTATAACTTCCATAAACACATATTTCAGCAATGAATAACGGATCAAGGTTAGCAGAAATTGCTGAACAACTAAAGTGATGACAGCAACGTTTCTATCCTTACGTCTATTCATATCAGAGAGACATGAAAGCCACTACATATAATAAAATAAGGAAACCCATCCCTTGAAGTTGTTCAATTAAATTTACTTATTATTATTATTTATGGGGACAATACAGAAAAACCTGACAAATTCTAGGATACAAAGAGTATACTCTAATGAATGAGATTTATGACAAAAATAATAAAATGATCCGAAAATCTTACCAAAAGTGTTAATTATTTTGAGTTGCCAATTGCATATCTACAAGTATCTATATCTGTAAATTAAAAGGCGCTCATAGCCTAAGTTTAGAGTTCGCTTTGAAAGGATATCTATCAGAATTTTTGTCATTTAAGTAATTCTGACGATTTCAGACAAATGAAAATTCGCTTAGTCCTTTATCCCACATAAACCAGCAATATACTGAATCATTCCCGTTTACTGTACTTATATAGTTTGTATTGTCGAATATTCGGTTTTCTATGCTGACTCACTCATTCTAGGAAGAAGAGCGCATAACATTTAGCCGAGGTTCATGTTAAATAATCGCATATGTTATTAATGATTTATGAATCTCTGGTCAGTTTTGGGAAATCTTCAAAGTAGTGACTTTTGAATTTTTACTGCACCCAGAGGGGAAATAAGATTTACCTACAACCTTACATATCGTTTGCACATGTAATGTGCATACTTTATTTAGTATTTTTGATCCCAGGAACGATACGTCGTCCTATTTACAAAAGACTTGCTGACTGCAGACTACAAGTACTCCAGTGCTTTTGTGTAATGATCTTTATATAAAGGATTTAGGTTTAATATTTATTGAAGTTGTGTAGTCGAGCAGGCACACAGGCTAAGCGCTAGCAGGGATTTGAATTGTTCACTTTACTGACATTGACTTACTAGCCATAAGCAATATCTGAGGAAGACTACTACAACATTGGTCCACGTATTCAAGCTGTAGGGAATATTGAAACAAACAGAACTCATTTCTTTAGCATCCATTTAAGGGGAACTATGCAATATTCATACAACACCAGCGACTATTTCCCTTTCATACGAATGTTTCTTATTTAATTATCATGCAAATTCATTATTACTCCAAGACACTGAAAAACGTACCTCTAGTAAAATGGCAAAGAGGTTCCGCTTACAGAATTAATTTTTGCAGTCTTTTAATTCTTTCAAATTTAAATCCGAAAAACATTAGGAAATATTAGGAAGCCATCTTCTTTTGTCAAGATGCGCAGAAATGAAAAGTCTCATAAAAATTTAATCATATGTACTTTGAGATTTGTAGAATATTTGTTTTTGATGCATTGGTAGGTACGTCTAATAATGACAGCGCTTCGGTCGTATCTTTGAAGCACCTTTGATGTGAATAGTGGTGGTTATATTTCCCGTCTACATAAATCTAAAGAAAAGTACAACAGTAGAGTACAGATGCCATTTACGTAGATGGATTACACAAAATCTCATATAAATAAATAAATATTCAATTCTATTTTTCAAAAAGGAGAAGTTGCATGTACACTAGTATGTTTCGAACAATTCCATGTTTCCACTACCCACGCAAAAGTCTTACAAATGCAATAAGCTGCAATCTTACAATTGCAAGCAAACGTGAAACAAGGACATAATATTTAGTAGCTTGTATGTATAAGAATCGGTAGTAGTAGCTACATTCTATGTATACCTACATATACAAATTGCATCCCAGTGGGATAAAGCTTACAAGAACGACAACCAAAGCTGACTTTTATTGAAGAAAACTTATTTATATTTAGGTAAATATGTACCCCATACTAGCAAATAAAACTAATATTCTCAAATCTTTGATTCGCACACAGATCAATCAGTAAACCGAAGTACAACACAGCAAAACTCATTCAATTCCATAGAAAACTTTCCCAATAAAGTCTATCAGTAGCAGTGCGTATGCAAAATAAAAATGTACTTAAGTAACTTTGGGTTCCATTTACTCGGGTATGTTGCATTTGCTGCACTGTGCCAGTTAAACTGCACTCGTTCAAGTTCAAATAGGTACGTCAAAATATCTGTAGTAGTCAGTGGTCTAGTAGTCCAAGGTTTAAGTATGTAGTAGCAAAAATACCATGTTTATGTACAACAGAATATTGTTCACTTTCATTCAAAATGATTTTGATCTCACCTTTCCAGACTATCCAGACTCCACATCATGGCTAGTCAAAGGGGCTCGCGCTGACGGTAGGAAGGTCGCAGAATTGTACCCCCACGGCACTATGCGGCGATATGGGAGTACATCTTTACAAAGTCCAAGGGACCCTCCTGCAATCTTCCTACATGTGACGTCAGCGCAAACACTTTTGATAAGCCATGCTCCACATCCACTATACCACTTTAAATTCCAACCACAGAGGACTAGTGGACATGCGCAATTTAGTCAATAAAGTGGAAAATGCAGGGAACTGAGGGGTTAGGGTCAAAGTAGTTTCCTATGTCGATTACAAATATTACAATTCACAAGTAAAAAAAATGTCAAGGTGAACCATAAGCAGCATTTTTCTCATTTATCCCGGAATCTTATATCCGGTTCCCTTGTAACCGGGTTTCACTGTAAAAGTACAAGGTACAAGTATGTATCTGTGTATAAAAATTTATTTCCCTATCTTAATCTTACAGCTTCGTAATAATATTTTTAGCCAACAAATGATTCCAGAACTGAGGACTATTGAGATTTCAAGATCTCAATAGGAATCTTGTTAATTAAGGCTGCCTGTTAAATAGACTGGCAATAATTAAATGTCTTTGTTGATATTTTTTCGTCTACACTTATTAACCCAGATTTTTGATTAGTAAACATAAGAATGAATCAGTGAAAACGATAAACCATGCATGTAAATGCACCATAAAAATTAATGCTTGACTGGCAGGCTTGCCGTCGTCTGCTCCCATGCAATATATAGTGTTATAAATAAAAGGTCTATGATTTTACTGTATTGATTGATTATGCAGAAGGGTTCTGGATCCCAACCG
>JABASH010003833.1:0-15471 GCA_019776445.1 Tomocerus maximus | reverse complement strand
AACTGCGTAGAGTATGTTATTTACATTTCAGTCATTTGTACCAGCTGTCGGCTGCTTACGTGTGCGCCTTCGGGCGTAAATATTTTTTGCGGGACATTAAGAGACTCCTCTATTCAACTTTTACTCAGTCAACTAAGGACCACCACGTGGATCGTGGTTCATGGTATTTAGTGAAAGGGAGACAACGCAGCATGACAACATTTGAGCATCCCATTGGCTGGAATGGAGAGAGGCAGAAAACTTTAAGTTATGAACTATAGGCATGTAGGTACGCGAAAAAGTTGCCAAATTTTGTAATGTTCTATTATTGTTGTATTCAGTTTTGTCAGTGTTTTCCAAAATAGATAGATTACAAAGTAATTGTAGTGTTTTTCTCCATAGCCAATTGCTTGTTCCTTCGTTTTGTTGTTTTTAACGCACAGATTATAACGTGGATTTGATTTGTTAAGTCAAGTAAGTACAAAGTATTGAATTATTGAATAATATGAAATAGGTATATTATATTTCTTTACTAGTTTTATTTTTAAAGTTGCATATAGTAGATATTTTAGACATAAGAAAGATATTTTTATTGATAGGCCAAATTGCAGAATTTTGTTTCTAATTTTGACGTTAATTGTTTTAGGAAAAATTCGGTCGGATTTGGGGACTGGGCAAGAAAAGGCTACTGGCTGTAGTTTTTGAAGGAAAAGATGTTGGCGAACAAGAAAAGGAAAATTGATAAGCTTCAACGAAAGCAGAGGGACAATGAGGTGAATAGTAGTCCTGTAATTAAATCGAAAGAAGTTCAACGTAAAAAGTCCGGTAAACCACCAGCAGTTCCTTCAACATCTTCAATATTATCACAAGAAGTACTACCAATTGCAGCTGGTAGAGAAAAACTTATAAACGAAATACGACAAAATGACACGATAATGTTGGGTATGTGAATTAATATTTTGCGTTATATTTTTATATAAATTATTTGCTATTTACACACTGAAATTTGAAAGAGTTATATGAATGTGGTTTACATTTAGTTGGAGAGACAGGCTGTGGTAAGACTACTCAAGTCCCAAAATACATTTATGAGGCCGGTTTATTGTACAGTAAAAAAGTAGGTGTTACACAGCCTCGTAGGGTTGCAGCTGTCAGTGTGGCTAAAAGGGTTTCTGAAGAAATGGGCACGGAGTTAGGTCAACTGGTAGGTTACGCCGTCCGATTCGATGATACCACTTCTGAGTTTACAAAAATTAAGTATATGACCGACGGAATGCTATTGCGGGAAGCGATGAGAGATGAACTCTTGAAAAACTACTCATGTATTGTTCTGGATGAAGCTCACGAAAGAACAATAGACATGGATGTCCTTTTTGGTGTTTTGAAAGAAGCCCAAGAAAAACGGAAAACTTTGAAAAGAAAATCAAGGCTGAAATTAGTTATAATGAGTGCTACTATGGATGTGGATCATCTGAAAACTTATTTTAACAATTGCAAAGTGCTTTATGTGGAAGGTAGAACATTTCCTGTTGAAGTGTTCCATGTCGAACAAAAAGATGATGACTATTGTACAAACGTTATATGTACTATTCTTCAACTTCACAAAATGTTACCAACCAATGAGCACATTCTTGCTTTTCTCACAGGACAAGAAGAAATCGAATCTGTTGTTAAATTCTTCCGGAGTCAAAACTTCGAAGAATTGTCTCCATTGGAAATATATCCATTGTATGCTGCTCTTCCTGACTCACGACAACTTCAAGCTATTCAAGCACCGTCATCAAATGTTCGCAAGATAATTGTAAGTACTAATATTGCTGAAACTTCGATAACCATTCCTGGTGTTCGCGTTGTGATTGACTCTGGAAAAGTTAAATGTCGGTTTTTTGTTGGCGGCGCATCATTAGATATTTTGCGTGTTGTTAACATTTCTCAAGCACAAGCGTTGCAAAGAACAGGACGGGCAGGCAGGCAATCAGAAGGAAAGTGTTACCGAATGTACACCGAAGAAACCTTTAAAGCTATGGAACTTTTTACGGTACCAGAAATTAGTCGATGTAGCGTCTCAGGTGTCTTTTTGCACCTTTTAAAAATAGGTTTCAATAAACCAATATCTTTTCCATGGATTGAACCACCTCCTGAACAAACAAGCAAATCAGCTGTTCAAGAACTCAAAAATTTAGGGGCTATCACTTCTATTGAAGAACCATTACAACTGACCCCGTCAGGTTCACTTATGGCTGTATTGCCTTTAGACCCTCTTCTTGCTAAAGTTCTTATTACTGCTCCAAAATATTTTGTCCTAGAACCAATATTGACTATCATAAGTATTCTTTCTTCAGAGCTCATCTTTGAAAATTCCAATGGAAATATTATAAGCAATCGAGATCAGTTTTCATGTCCCGAAGGAGACTTAGTTACTTATTTGAAAGTGTACAGAGAATTTAAAAAGTCGAAAAACAAATCTTCGTGGTGTAAAGTCCATAAAGTCAGTTTTAGGGCTTTGAGGTATGCGACTGAAGTAAGGAAACAATTATTAGAAGTTTGTAGTGACGAAGGTATAAAAAGCGACAAAGAAGTACAAGGAGAGGAAATGCGTGAGAATGTCAGAAAATGTTTTTATGAATGTCTTCAACATAATCGTGCAAGGTATGTGAAGGGTAACCTTTACAAAGTCAAAAGAGCTGACTCTGTGACATTGCAAGTGCGTATACACCCCAGTTCAGTATTATATCGCAGTAAACCCCCATATGTCCTCTTCACGGAAATTACACAAATATCGTTAGCAGATCCTAATAATCCAAAAGATGAAGGTACGAACTATATGCGCCATCTGAGTTTAATTGACCCTCATTGGTGAGGCTGATAATTTATTTGTTAGAATATTGTTAATTTAATCATGACATTTTCATCAATATTTTTTGACAAAACACTACTTGTATATAAGTAACTACAATTTGTAAATAATTATTGTCCAATGGTTTATATATTCTGTACAATAAAATAGTGGTTCACTGTTCACTAAACTAACTTACTTAATACCTATAGAT
The DNA here is from genome assembly GCA_019776445.1 of Tomocerus maximus. Lineage (NCBI taxonomy): Eukaryota > Metazoa > Arthropoda > Collembola > Entomobryomorpha > Tomoceridae > Tomocerus > Tomocerus maximus. The sequence goes on along the minus strand of JABASH010003833.1, from coordinate 12,442 downwards.
TCTGTAATAAAGTAGTTACATTAATATTAATATTAAAATATTAATAGTTCATAGTTCACCTCTATATAATATCATTTTATAAGTAAAGCGTTTGTGAGAGTAATCAGTTGATTAAATGAAGCTGACTTTTTTGTATTTCATTCCTGATTTTGATTTTCAATTTTCATCAATGCTGAAAGTGCTCCTCAAGGAACACTAGTATTCATTCCTATTATAATATATTGATAGGACATTGGCAGTATATTATGTTGTTTTATTGTATTCGCGTTCCCGAAGTTCTGATACCTCTTCACTTATCAGTGCAGGCATTTTTTCGCTGGAATTATCAACAAGGTATGGTGGAGGGTCATAGTAAAATTCCAATGCCCTTATACGTTTGGAGTCATTAGTTTCTTCATCTCCGCCACCTAATGAGCGATCCCTTAGAGGTTTTAAAGTTGTTTTCACTGTTATCAGGTAGACGTGTTTTGCAGTAGTAACTTCTAAAAATTTGATGTTCGCAAAAGGCTGGGGTGTTGGACGATTTTTTGATTAAATAGGGATGACGACCTGTTTTAATTAAAAAAAGATCTATGTGCAATTTATATTCATCTTCAGTTTCTCTATGCATTTGCAAACGTTTTCAAATTCACCTAAACAATCGTCGTATTTATCCTGACAGAATTCTTTTCCTCTGAGCCGTCCTGCTCCCTTGTGAACCCCTTTCCCTGTAACTGATTAAATCAGGTTTCATTTCATAATAANACAGAATTCTTTTCCTCTGAGCCGTCCTGCTCCCTTGTGAACCCCTTTCCCTGTAACTGATTAAATCAGGTTTCATTTCATAATAATATCCGATTTTTCGCATATGACATGCTTTGCACTGGAAAAAATTACAATCTTATTCTACTTACCCAGCAGTATTAAGATGGAAAGTAAAGCAATTACCGCTACAGTAATGCTGGAGCAATATCCAGAATTTGCAGTGAAATGTATCATAATGGAATCGAATATAACTTACTTTAGGAGATTGCTTAAGACTAAGACCAAACCACTAACTATTTTGTACCAAACCAATGCAACGTACCAATGTGTACACTTACTTTTTATTGCTGTATAAAGAGCTATATTTGCTGTATGACGATTGTTTTATAGGCTTAAATTTTATAGTATATAGTCTATGGTAAGTGCATAAAAACTACAATCATTCTTCTAAGCTTTCTATACAAAATATTGTATTTGTCAATTTCCAATTAATTACCTTTTCTTGTCTACATTGATTTGATACTAATGCTGTGACACGTTATTTTATTATTAGGTGTAATTTATAGTGTATATCTATCTGTTTCTGCTCCATCAATAATCTATATGAAGGTTGAATGAATAAATAAACGATTCTGAATTGACTGTGAATCCCCAACAGCATTTTATAGCATAGTTAATAGGAGTGATGATGGAATGGATAAATGGATACTTAGTAGTGCTGCATGCTTATTTCTGATGTGATGATAATATTTTATTATGTGATGAATAGCTAATCACAAATATTAAAGAATTAATACTGCCTGTCTATCAGTTATTATACCTAAGTACATTATGCACATCTTACATACTTAATAAAGTTAATATTCTAGAGTTAAGCAATCATTCTGCTATCACATACTTTACTACTTGCGTTATAAAGTTCTAGGTACCTCTTTTACTTTTAAATTATGTTGTTACAGATTTGGGTTCTATATGTCATGTCATGTGTAGTCATTTTACATTAGTTGTAGCTTATATAATAGCGGCGTTCATTGACTTGACACTGACCTTATATTTAAAGACTGCTATCATTGACACAAAACCGTAGGTGTAACTAAACAAAAATTTGCTACACATGAAAATTCTCATTACTATTAAGAGGTTATGTTTATTTTATTATTCAAACATTAAAATGGCTCTTCTATACAGAAATGGTACTTGTGTCTAACCGTGTTATATGTACAGGTTGTGTTCTTTTGTTACGTCCGTTGATGGAAACTAGAATGTTTAATCGATGATGATTTCTTGGAGTTTTCGCAGGTTGATATTTGCCATCATACCACCGCACCTAAACACAGCCGATCTTTATATCCAGAATTTCACATGCATATTCTTTTATACTTTACCAATATGCTATAAGTACATATACAGGGTATATGTAACTTTTTAGTATTGCAAATTGCATTATATCATTGTACCTACCTACAACCTATTTTATTGCAATTAAACTTTCTTGGTAAACATTTACATTACATAATAGCAATCACCTATGTAAATAGACGTTAATTGGTCAATAGATTCCTACAAGCACACTAATTGTAATTATGCAGTACGCGTGTCATATCGTCCAAATAACAGAAATAATATAGGTGCCTAGTGTACATACATATTATTTATTTGGATAGCTAGTGAATATTATTACATTTAAGATGACCCACCTAACAGCTCATCTTAGAATTTTACAATGACAATGAATTATGCCACAAAGGGGACTATTTAAACAGCATTATGCAATTTTGTCACTATTATTACTGTTCTGAAGATCAAAGGATAATCCAGCAACAACATCCTGGTTCCGTTATTTTCACTGGAATAACAGGTGCGTAAAAAACCTTTTATGTCACAACTTCAATACAAAAACCCTTTTACTTTACAATGGGATCATTAGCTTGATATTAGGTGTCTTTATGTGTACACTATCTTTTGGTAATTGTTTGGAGAGTAGAATTCTTTGAAAAGGTTGCTAAATAAACTGGCAAAATTGTTACAACAATACCTCCAATATGCAAGTATCCAATATGCAATATACGTATAAGTAGGTGACAAAATCCTAAAGAAATGAAACGATTATGCGATTAACCTACCATCTCCTCGTGGTACTATCTAATAAGTATGTAAAATAAGTAGTTTTATATGGTATTACGAATTGCCTTGTCAAAATAATTTTTGGGGACTTGTGTGAGTGTGTATGTGTGCTTTAATCTTTCTAATGATATATTCCCTAGAGTTCTCGTTCTCATGTTATGTAATTTTGAGTTGATTCGTCTATTATTCACAAAGCAAAAATGTAAAACATTATAAAGGATTTTAACAGCTCTGCATGTGGTCGTTTGTTCTATCAATGTCATTTCTTCCAGAAGCAAACAGCTTGAATGCTTCATCTTATGAATTAATGATTAATTAATTTCAATTGTATTGTAAAAGGATTCTACAAAGGACAACGGTTCCCTGTCTGACACTGACAACGCCTTTCCGTCACAAATGTAGTAAAGTATGTAGTAGGATTCAGTAAAAAAAAATTATGATCAGTAGTAAGTAGAAGTGGGAAGAGAATATTAATTTGAGTACTCTCACAATGCCCACCGCACATAACCCCTGCGCATCTATAAGTTTGCAATTTATGAACAACGAAGGGACAGCAGAATGTACGGAACTGTGCTAATAATCTCAATCTAGCTAATTATTTTGTTTTGAATCGTGCTTGAGATGATACATTGAGCCCCATAAAATATAGTCAGATATTGGATGTACATATTATAGTTAATGCTAGAGCCTATAATATATTAATATCGATGAAATTATACTGCATTCCATAATTCCATTGTAATAATATACCACACCAGACGAGGCTTAAGCCTGGGCCAGGGAAAAGCAGACAAAAAATGGTACGGCAATAGCTTGGAATTGGAACTTAGAATTGATCAGTAAAATAGACGGGTAATAATACTAATAATGCAGTAGTTTGTCGTACTTATGATTAAAATTGTTAAAGCTAAGCTACCTACACAATACACAATAGTTCTGTTCAGGCGATATTCCCGATATTTCAATTTTATTACTACCACATAATGAAATGAACAAAAGGCATTGCTTCTCCTAGTCAGAGGGGACGACCAAAGCAGACGACAAAATGACAGTGAAACTCATTCAGCTTTCAAAATAATTTTCGTCGATTTCTTACTAGAGTTGGCGTTCACGTTCACATTCACGTAGATTGAAGTCTGCAGAACAGACCTACCCTATCCGCATATTATAACAACCTCACAAAGTCGTAAACACTGAGCACAGTATGGTTTTAGGCAATCTCCGTAAATTATAATCATTTTATTAATATTGGTTGTACACCCGCAATCTCCTGTTCATTTCTTTATTGGTTTACATCGGTTTACGATAGACCTAGTCTTCTGAATTGCATGTCAGTCAACATGAAATGAATAATGGTCCGTAGAAAATATTCGAATTCAATGTGCCTATGCCTTATAGGTTGAAACTTCCAACATATAGAAATTTCAGCACAAGATACGTCCTATTGATATTGCAGCTCTATCATCTATCAATTTGTTACAGATGTTTTCATAAAATCCTCAATGCTAAATAATTCTATGCGTTGTAAATTTTTATCCTACTACCACATGGAAATCATCCCAGTTCAGCAATGTCATGATATGCATTATCATACTTAAGTAAATATCTGTATAAGTATACAAAGTAGTATGTATTGTGTTCCTATACTTGATTTAAATAGTTGCCGAACCTCTGGCTATGCACTTTCTCATAACAATTTGGAATTTGGCTTTACAAAATTGTTTTCTGTAGGTTTGGCATATTGAGAACAGTATATTAACAGAATGCAATCTTAAATAAGTACCCAAAGAACTGAATCTCCACATTTTTCCACTGAGTCAAACAATACAATTCTTTTCATGGAGACACCACCTAGAATCTAGTGTGGTCATTCGGCGTAACAACGTCGAGTTTGAGTCCGTCCTTTCTGATTTGAATATTTGCTGTCTCCTTGATTTTCTGACAAAACGCATTGAAAAATAGGGTTTCTCATTTAGATAAAAGTGATTACTATATACCTACTTGTGTTGTGTGTACAAAAGAGTTATTAATTCTGATGAATGTATCAATATTTTGAATGCACTAGCATTTGTAAATTGTTAAAATCCCAATGGAAAAGTCGAAGGTTACTACAAACATTAAGGATAGAAACATGGCTAAGAAAATCAAGCCAGACCTTAGCAAAAAGAAACAGGCAAGTTGAATAAATTTAAGTCCTTCTATTTGGAACATCATTAGTAAAGGCTTTTAACTGCTCAACCATCCATTACATTACTTCCCATAACTATCTCCAATGACAGAGATAGACTATTGTAAGAAACAATAATCATTTTACCAAATGAAAAAGCTTTGCTATCATTTTGACGAGTTTTTATTACAACATTATGACAAAAAATGACAATAATACCTGTGAATTATGTACCATATATTACTTTTACTTAGATTTTCTTTGCACATTTTCCTTTGTTTGTGTACTAATATTAGATGTGAGGAACAGTTTCATTCTAAGATATTATACTTAACTTGGATTGCATACATGTACCTGAACTACTTTGCAAATAAAGTAATAAATTTCTGCTTGAATGCATGGCTAAGGGTTTTCTCTTCTTGTACTTTCTCAGAAATTAAGAGTATTGATGTGAAAGTTATTTCCTTCCTTCCCTTGAAATGAACAAATATTTACTAGAAATCATTCACCAACAATTTGTGAAGTACTTTCATTTGTGCCCTTTGTGCTCACAGGATATTATGGACCAACCTTCCCTTCCTATTATTCCCATGTTAAAATTACATGTTCAAGCCCCATTCATCCATTTCTTGTCTAATGTGCATATAATGAAAGCAGAAATGTATAGCCTATCATTATTCCGTGATAAATTTCATTAGTGTGAAGAACTCTCATGTATTGCACTTTCACTACTTTCTCATTTTCATGAACAAAAATGAAAAGTAGGCAGGCAATCCAAGCAATCCACTCAGAACTGTCGAGTATAAGCTCTTAGCTCCTTCCTTCCCAACTTTTCACAGCACAGCACAGACACAATTCACAGTAATATTGAGGACTTTCTGGCTAAAACACTCATTTAGGAACTGTCCACTTCACACTTGAACATCAGCAAATGAAGTTCGCACTCAGTTGGTAGCTGCAGTATAGAATTCCTTCAGTTTTCACCCCCGAAATTGAATTGTGTACTATTTAGAATCAAAAAGTCATAATATTTAATATAACCATGTTTGCAAAACGTATGCATCGAGTGGTCAAGAAAATTGATCAGCTTGTTTCTGAAAATGAAAAGAAGTCTATAGAAGCACCTGAAATGGTCCCCACCAAAATATTAACATTTTTAACTGTTTTTAATTTATTATTACTTTAGTATTAATTAAAAAATTGCAGTGAAACGATAGATTAAGTATGGTAATTACAAATGTTGCCAATTTCAGAGTGCTGCTGCAGCCTTGACCAAAATGGCTCGGAAAAAGGGAGCAGAGGCTTTACAACTTCAAGTTGAAGTCGAGACGGAATTACAATGGAAAAATTTACTAAAACGAGAAGGGCTAATTGGTATGTGCAGTTGATTGAGAAACAATGACTATATAGAGTTTTGTATTAGAAATCCGGGTTAATGTATTGTTTTTATAGTTGTGGATGTGTATGCAAGTTGGGCTGGTCCGTGCACAAGCATGGTGAGTTTACTGAAGAAAGTCAAACTTGAGATAAATGACGACCGTCTCACGCTGGCAATTGCGACTTCAGACAACATTAGCGACCTTACCCCGTTCAAAAATCAGAGCGAACCTTGCTGGCTATTTTTCGGAGTAAACAAAGAATTTTATGTCTTCATACATCTCACGAAACATTAATAATCGCATTATATGACTATTATCAGTACAATGATATGGTTATGTTATGTACCAAACCATCGCATGTTATATATAAAACAAACTTGAAACATTCCAACATTTCCAACTGTGCCGAATTGGCACAGGCATTAATATTTATTTACACACATGCCAAGTGTAAAGTTTGGGTTAAAAATTGTGAGTGATTTAGGAAAACTTCGTAAATACTGACTGCAGGATAGTATAATGATAGAGTGCCTCTTTTTAGGGAGGAAAACCGGTGAAACTTGTGCGAGGATGTAATCCTCCAAAACTTGTGGCTACAATTAAATCCGAGTTTGAGCATGAAGTTCTGTGCATGCAAGGAAAAGCTCGAAGAAATCTGGTAATAAGCATAATCGAATCCCCGATTCTTAACTGCATAGCAAACTTCCAAAAAGTTTCCGAATAATTATTTTGATAAAAGTTAACACAAATGTGGTAGTATTTAATCTAATCTACTATGTGTATGTTAGATCTGCACAACCGATCAAGTTACAAGAAGGAAAAAAGCTGAAGATGATGCCATGAGACTTGCACACAAACTTAGTGCAGAAAATGGTAACATTTTAATGAAAAAATATATAAATCCTACATTTGTTCAAAATACAGATACACCTTTATTTATTATTCAATTCCATTTAGTAACATGAAAATTAGTACATATTGAGAATTCTACCATACATATATTGTGTGCTATACTTGTATGATAGTTATTCTGCAACTATCATAAAGATTTTTAATAGTCAGCATTTTAAATGGATGGATTGTTAGTTGAGGTGACAGTAGAAGGAGAGGAACAAATTAAGGAATCTGAAACTGATCCTGAGACAGAAGAAGAAAGAAAGCGTTTAAAAATCAAAGAAGACATGGAAGATGAGGAAACTAACACTCGGTTGATAAATGCCATGAAACCGTTTGCTCTAATGGCAATCCAATCTTTTCTTCTTGAAACTGGAGCTGTGACAGAAATTCGAGACGCTCTTTTCGGAGAATTCAAAGTTATATTATAATAATAGTAGGTACCACAAGTATTTCTTATCTTTTACTGAACTTAATATCCTCTCATAGGTGGTACAAGAAAGATTAGTCACCTTAACTGAAGAAGGAGTGCGCCGTCTTTTCAATATACCATATGAAATTGTCGATCCTACTGCAGAGCCTGAACCGGTTAGTGCAGAATGAGTGTCTACAAAATAATGTATAAGGCATCATTACAATTTTACAGTATTAACGCACAGATTACTAATTAGTCTCTTCTTGTTTAGATTGAACACGGTGCTGAAGACGAAGGTGATAATGAAGACGAGGAACGGTCGTTGGCAGTAGTAGGGGAAGTGGAAACGGAGACAATGCTCTCAACTCAAAGATCGCTTACTCCTCAACCGCCAGAAAAATCACATGAAAATGACGGGAAATGTGAGGACGCAAACGGAAATGAGGAAAAGGAAGAAGTCGTCGAAGAAGATAAACCCAAACAAAAAATAGTTAAGATGATTGCAATTGATGTTCCCACTGACGTCATTGGAGACACTTTAGTAATTCTTATGGAATGCAAAGAAATCAGGTAACATACGGTCGCATAAATAATATAGAAATTAGGATTACATTTGAGATAATGAGTCACGGGCATTTCGTTCTATTCAAAAATACATTGTTTACGATGTAAAAACGATTTAATTTTCAAAATACAATACATTTAGCAATACGGTATACATTATACATTGTACATAATATTTATATGTTAGATGTTCACATTTTCTTTAGGGTACAAAACAAATGATGGCAAAATATTATCCTTTATTAATCCTATAGGAAAATAATTGATGCAGAAGAAGATTTAGAAGTCAAATCTACCCTGTACACAACAGCGGATGATTATATTCAGAAAAGAGTGGGACCCGAAGCTTACGAAGAAGCAATAGAAGAAGCTCCAAAATCGTATAAATTTTCGTTCATATTTAATAAAATAATTTTATTTCCAAATGTACATAGCAGATCAACTTTGGGGCAAACGGTCTTTGGTGATTACCTCTGCATGCACAAGATTCAGGAATTTATAGTGTTTTCCTCGATAAACGGTTCAGATTAATCAATTTGTGACCTATTATATGAAGTGCATGAAAAATATATAACTGTTACGTTTATCTTTATCTACCTTAAACTTGATTTCTCTAGATTAGTAGCCTTGTACGGTCAAGGAGCGTACCAGCCAGGTGTGTGGTGTCCACGCGTGTATGACGAAAAGAAATACGCTATAATCAATTTTTTCCCTCGATTCGTCACTGAGCTGTTAACTCCAGCTCCGATTCCAGAGCCAAAGTACTTGGTTGTTGTTTTTCCAGTAGAAATGGCTTACGACATTTTGGATAACGAAGAGGTAAATGTTTTTAAAAGTTTACTAATGAGATTTGCGGAAATGATTTTAGTGAAGACGAGGAAGTCACGATTCCAAATCCAGTTCCCGAAAAGTAACTCGTAACCACATTTCCTATCTTGCAATTAGTGATAGATATTCCTTACTATACATCTTTATTTACTATACTTACAATCCATTCTTAGTACAAAGGTTTGAAAATAAGCTTTGCTTGCTTATTGTTTGGTGATTGACCATTGACCCATTAGACAGGGTACTTCTACACAAAAGACACACACATTGACACATTATGCAAAGAGCTTTACTACCGTAGCTGTTACCAAATATTAATTTTCTTATTCGCACACATCCATTTTCATATTTGAACTTGAATAAGTTCAAAGCACTCAATCGATTGACAAATTGAGACACACATTGATTTTCTCGATCTGACAATAACTCACTATAATTGTACTTAAGGTGTACTTAGTCAGTACTACTTTTACACGCTCATAATCCCAATACAGAATTTGGTGAAAATGTACATTGCCTTGATGTGCACTGTATTTTGAAATGAATTTGATGCTTTAGCTACAAAGTCACAAGAAAGACGTTGTGGCTCAATGTAGAACACATATACCTCCTACCCTTGCTCATCAAATGATCAAATCACGGGGTATCGAAGCAGAGAAAGTTCTACTGATGAAAAGATTATTTACAAGGTAAGCAAATTCATTTATTGTGTAATGACTTCAGTATGCTTCTATGTGTTACAAGTTGTTTATCGTTCCTTTCCTAACAGGGAGGTTTTCGTCATCAGCTTTAATGAAAAAAACAAATGTCTTCTGGAGCTACTGCTATCTCTCCAACCATTGCACACAAGTGTAGATAATTATTACGGGAAAGTAGAAACCGCAAAGCTTTTCAGAGATTTAAACCTTCTGATTGACGAACCCCCAGATCAGGAAAGGCTTGCGAAGATTTTGTACAAAATGAAACCAACGGATGGTGCTAATCATAACGATGATACAGAAAGTGAAGGCGAAGATGAAAGCCACAGTCCTCTTTCAAATGCTGCAAATGACAAAGAAACCGAATTCATTGAAGGACCAAATGATACAGTCCTGATAAAATATGAAGACAGTGAACAACAAAGTGCCGAAGAAAGTAGTGAAAAGCATATAGATGAAAGCGAAACTCCGCTAGATAGCCAAAATGATAATCAGTAAATCATTGTAGACTTAAAAACTAATTTGTTGTCTCGAGAATAACTCTTACCGTACATCTCTGAAAATTAAATTCTGAGTCTTATCAATAATGACATGTGTAAGTAATAGTTGATTTTACATGATTTTACTGAATCTAAGAAAATGCTGAAGTTTTATTATTCAAAATTGCTTTAACGAAAAGTTTACAAAATGAAATTGATATATTTTCCGTAGATAATTGAGAAAACAGTAGTTAGTATATATATATCAATCATACCGCGCGCATATAGTAGCTTCAATTAAGTTGAGATGATTCACGCAGTCACTGCTTTGTAGTCAATTTCTGGTTTTCATAAGAGAAAGTAGATAGGAATGATTTGGACAAGTAGGGATTCGTATCTGTACTTTAGGTTTACTGTGTCTTGTTTTCACTTTTTTGCTTAATTCGAAGCAAATTTTTGACGAACTGGCAATCCAGTTTTTGACAGAAATCTCACTAGATTCCCGAGGCAATAGGTGTAGAATTTCTTCTGCATTCCAGGAAGTCATGGCAAGTAAGGAATCCGGCTTTTCAATATTAGGCCTACTTCTGGAAAATGTTAGAGTATCACTAAGAGGAGATGATGATTTGGAACGAATTTTTTTGTCTTTCGATCGAAATTTACTAAGAGATTTATCATTCCCCGTTTTTACATTTTCAGATTTAGGCTTTTGTTCTTCGTTTCTTGGAGTTGAACGAGAGCGCTGTTCTTTCGATTGAGTTATACCAGAATGTTTTGCAATTGGACTCTCCTTATGTTTAGATTTTGAATTATCCATGTCCATCAAATTGTGCAAAGATGATCTTTGTGCCATAGGATTCTCAGTAGATACCTTTGATGGCCCAAAACCAGAATTACCAGCCTTAACAGGGTTTTCACCAAGGCTAGGTAAACGCTCGTTTTCTAAACCTCCACTTTTAGGACTATTATGATTCTTGTTCTTATCGTTACTTTTCATCCTGTGAGCCAAGCCAATTTTAGGCTTTTTTAGATCTTTTCCTTCACTCAAATGTTCTTAACTTTTTGTCAGGGTGACTCTTTAAGCTGTTAACCCTTTCTGCCTTAGCCTTTTCCACTAAACATTAAATGTAAGTACATTCATTACAATTCGTAAGTAGTAGTAGTAGGTAATTCAAATTCAATAGTCAGTTAGCAATAAGTAGCAATAATACCAATATTAAATGCCTTATTTATTTAATAGTGACTTTTTAGTACTTTTGTCCGTGAAAACCACTTTGTTTGTAACTACAGTCTTAGAAGATTTTTCGGTGCTTTCCTTTGACAGAGTACCTCTAGATGCACTCGCTTTTACATCAGCAGTTTTAGCTTTCGGAATAGATCCTTTTGTGAAATGCTTTGTCCACGCTGATTTATTTTTGTCTTTATTCTCTTCAAAGATTTCAGCCAGTCTTTCGAACTTTTTAAGAGCTGCAGTGACAGAATTATCTATCAAGTTCCTAATTGTAGAATCGGCATCAGGGGGAATTCCTTGGCCGTATTCTATTTTCTCAAAGGAGGTAATAGGAGAATAGGCTTGACTTTCGATATGAATTACCTAACATAAGCATAGTAGCGAAAGGACAGCAAATGAGCAAAAGAAAACTAAATGTAACTCTTTATGCCATGAAGTTTTCGAATTAGAATTTTTATAACCTTTTCATGAAGCAACGACATTTGCTGCTGAAGAGATTGAATGATTTCGCTTTTGGATGACAGAAGGGTTTGAGCTTGCTCGTATTTTTCTTGATATGAATGTACTTGATCCTTGAGAATAGATAAATGGTCTTGTTTTTCTTGAACATTTTGGACAGCGCTGCGAGTGCATTCAGCCTCCTAAACAAGCCATAAAATATTTTAGGCCAAGTCACAATCACACAAAACCGTTGAAACGATATATCGGATTTGTTATCTAGATCATAAATTACATTTTGAATAATTTGTAAAATATTTCTCATTTCCAGCATTTCAGACGTCCGATCTCCCAGTTCTCGTTTTAACATTTTGGCCTCGTAAATGGCACTTTGTCTTTCATCACATGCCTTATTTAATTGTGTTTTAAGATCGCGTAATTCATTGAGCATATCTTTAATATCTTGGTCTCTCCTTGACAT
>JABASH010003832.1:0-15475 GCA_019776445.1 Tomocerus maximus | reverse complement strand
ATAAATAGTCCCATCCTTCTATTCTACCTGAATAGTAGTAACATTCATGGCGAGTGCTAAACTTTATGGGGAAAAGTTTTCCATTTACATTTAAAAGTCAGCACTCTACACTATTATTACAATGCACTTACCAAAAGCCATTACCAAAGGAGGTGAGACTATAAAAATGAGTAAACCTCGACTGTGATTTTGCGTGAGATTTTTTATGCGAGCTCCGAAGTCTGAAAGAGATTCCGGCATATAGTTGACATCTGCAGTCAATTAAGATGTGTTAATCATGCTCTCATCTATTATTACTTTGCCTAGTGAGCGAAATATCAGATATTTACTGTTTTATTATTATTTATTATGATGTGCACAGTACACAATGCAGTGTGCTAGCTTGCATCGTGTCTAATCTTATACAGAATCAGAGAATCAGTGAGATAGAATGCGCAAGATGTTTCAGGAAAAGAGCAACTGACTTAAAGCACTGTAGCTAATAGTAATTTACTACATCTTTAATGGAATAATGATAATGTGAAAATTATTGTCTTAAGGGCAGATTGAAACTATCTGTGAAGGCACTAATGCTTTTGTTGTTCTCCCATAAAGTACAACCTAATGTCATGTTTTATCTCGCTTTATTATGTTTATTTATTAGTGTTCGGACTACAGTAACAGTTATAGTTCGATTACTCACATGTACTATAAAAGTGTGTGGTTACTTTGTAGTTAAATATAGGTGGGGATTTATTGTAGTAAATAACGTTGTATGTAGTATGTATGTTGCATACCTTTGTAACACTAACAATAGGCACAATAAGTAAGGTAGGCATATATAATTAAATTTAACTTGGTTTAAACATGGAAATTATATATGAGTTAAAGTTTGTCAAGGAATTAGGAGTAAAATGTTAAACGTAGTGCGAATAAATTGTTTCAATTGTTGGAGGGATTGGGGTCAGAGTGGGTTGTTGAGTTTTTTGCACGATCGGACAATGACTCTTCGTCTTCGCAGTCTTCCTTCCTTACTAAAGAGTCCCAGTCAGTCTTGAAGTGAAACTTGTTGCTGAAGCAGCAAGCAACTTCGCTTCTTCTGGCATTCATTTGATACGTTCCGTTGTAACACATCGCTCAATCTGAGTTGTGCCTTTTTCACTCGACATTGTGTGTACAGTGATTCTTAGGCTTAATACTCGTGTAGTATCTATATGTAATCTTCTTGGATTTGTTGTGACCAGACCAAAGACCAGTTTGAATTGAGTATACCGTATTTGAATACGTAACAAAACGTAAAAACACGAAATTTCACTCCATGAGCTTAACCAAATCTGCGGGATCTGTACTGGCAGTAAATATTTGCATGTGCTATTGGTGTACTTGCTAAAACTACACTTATTGCTGGTCTCCAGTGTGCAATTAGACGTAGTCGTTTTGCATAGGAAACTATCAGTTGCCCATTGACGAGTATTTCTAATGTTTATTTTTAGAAGACGATCTTCCATTAAAAACACATTAACGATTATATGTAATTACTATGAACTGTTTTCTCGTTAGCCATTTAGTGGTTGAAGAAGAGGTTGAAAGTAAAGATCCCTTTCATTGTCAGTGTTTATTTAATTTGAATCTTCGTAAGTAAGAGATGCAAGCTATTTTTTTTACTTCTTGTCAATTTGTGAATATATAAATAGATACTCTTGTATCTTGTACCCAATACTCACACCAGGGAATTAGCATTGTTTTTTGTCTTGTCTGTGTGAATTTAATCAATGCCAGTCCAGTAATACTTGCTGGTATCTTATTTCTCTACTGTAATTTGTAAATATAATATTTTATTTGTGCTTCTGTTTGTCCATTGTATTCAAACTTACTTACCGCAACTACTAAAATCTCTTCAGTAACACTAAACATTTTTACCACACTTTCAAAGCTGTGCCATGTCATTCCACGTTCTTTTCTCATAGGATGCCATCAGTATTCGTGTTTTGTCCCGTTAAAAGTATAAACTAACATGTTCGAGAATTGGAACTGGACAATATCACTTTTGTAAAAAAAACGTATATGATTACCATCAGTGCTGTTCGTGTTCGCTTTTGTTAATATTTTTGTTTGTATTTTGATTTGCTACATACCAAACGTCAATACAGAGAGCTGACCACGACCACAGTACGACTGTTGTGGGATATAGTAATCAGTATTGTCATAATTAGTTGACCACACCGCTGCTTTACATTCCCGTTAGAAAAGGGAAAAGTAAAACGTATTCGTATTCGGCGGAGTTAATGTAAGTGAGGCTCAATCAAGACTCGAACTTGTAACAAAGTGTACAGAAAGATGAAGTTGGTGACGAAGCGGTTCATCGGGTTGCACCATTCGGTCGGCCCCTTGACCACCAAGGACCTGGCTAAGGTATCCTGCACCCTACCTACCAAAAAACCAACTGCCTACCTTCCAACCTGTCTTCTCTTAAGTCTTTTCTTTTTAGTTCGGTTGAACCTAAACTGTGTTTAAAGGCTTTTTAACATCAAACTTAACACTACCTCTATGTACCTGTCTGTATAAAAGAATTCGTATTACAAAGACCCAAAAACTTAAAACCGGTCTGACCAGCCGGAAGTTATGCTTCAAGTCGCTCCATAATGGACTCCCTCACTTCAATTTATATACATACTCTGCCTGCATTACTTTATATACTAACTAACACAAATTTGACTGACCGAAGTATTATTACATTGCAGTGCACTTTTGTTTAGCTCTCTCAGTACATCTCATGCTAATACGTAATATTTTACTAAATAACAAACAAGTACATATTAGAGTTTGTTAGGTAGTTTTAATAAATTACAATTGAGATTGTGTTAACTACGACGTAGGTGCATCTTACAGTGTTTCGATGTACTGTGTACATACCTTTATGATATTTGTATCAGCAATGTATGAATACAAGTTGTGGTTGTAGTTAGCAAATATATTATAGGAGTGTAGGTAGAGTGACTGAGTAAATGAGTAGGAAAGGAGCTACATTTACACCATTACACTCTATTAGTGAACTGTAAGATAAAAATATTACAATTATTTTGCTTTATCTAGACTATAGGCAAGTCTTCAAAAATGAGAATCTTTACTAAGAATGATGTAGTACTTGTAATACTGTAAGTTTTAGGTATGTATTTTACATCTGCTCTCCTACATTATAGCTTTTATTAGGCGACGGAGCAGTAAATCCTTGTTTTGCTAGGTTATTAGCCTAGGCTTTAGCAAATGACGAGTCAACATACGATAAACTTGTATTTTATTGACTTGTATGGCATTTTGTATTGTGTAGTATTCATACACACATGTAAAATACTATATAATATTATTAAAGATATAGATAGAAAACTCAGGCTCACTTTTTCCTATTCTTTTGGTTCAGGTTGAGAAACCGTAACTTTACGACGTTTCTTCGTTTGAATTGAATTCATGCTCTAGACTTCATTTTGAAGATTAAGCAGAGGTAGCAAGGAAAGTGCGAGCAACATAATTACATTACATGCATTACATTACATACAATCATTCTACATTACCTGACTTGACTGACTTTGAGATTGTTTGAACTGAACGGACAGAGACGTTGAGACATGCACGCAGAGAGCTGAGATCGTTAGAGAAATATCATAATGGACAGACCAACATGAACGGCAATTTGTAAAATAACATTTTTCTCTTCCTTCTTGAACATTGTCACAACAGTGTTTATGGTACTAATATAATGACAAGTAGATAAAATACGAGAACAGACACACACAGATGGTTATTTAGTTTACATTATATATTAAGCATAGAAGTAATGCTCTCTCTGCTCTACCTCTACCCTCTAGTAATTGTGCCAATCTAGAAACAAGAACAGAGAAAATGTAAAACTAAAAAAGTTGATTTGAATTTTTACTAATAAGTTTTTTTGTACGTGAGAAAGAAAAAGTCTCATTAGCTCGTGGAATGATGAAGATTGAATGAACATTTGGATTGCATTGTCAGTTTTTAATGTCTTATTATTACTCCTGAAGATTAAGGGGCATGGAGCACACTGACTGTGCACTAACAACCTAAATCTTCATGATTTATTTCTATTGTTGTTATTATTATTTTATTGTGACGAAAAAGGAACAGAAAAACTGACAATGAATGAAAAATGGACTTTTCATTACCTAGTTTAGTAGATTACAACTATTTCGCATAGGATTCCTCTTACTTGACCACAATAAAGAGCATAGCATGAAGCACCAAACTAAGCTTGACAAAGGAGAGCACTTTAATTTAGATTGAAATGAATGTCTATGTACGGACAGTTTGTGACAGTTAGCTGTTTACTATGGTTGAGCCGAATTCGTTCGAAGGAACTGCATTTTTAAAGACGTTGGAAATGGACTTTGTATGTTATTGACTCTGTGTGTAGGATTAAGGCAAAGTTAGACTGAAGAAATGTCACTGAAAGCAAATGAATAGGTAAAGGAAAGATACAGTGATAAAGAAATTGGGCCAATTAACTCTATTCTGAAGGTTTGAACAAGTCTCGGCACAATATTATGATTAGCTTGTGGCAATTCACTCGTAGATTCTTAGGATTAAAAAAGAGTTTCTTACTGCGTACTCTACATTTAAGGTACTCTGACAGTAATGTATTAGTTTGTGGACAGCATAGCAAATATATAATTTATGAATGGCCACTATGGAGTATGGAAGAGAAGACAGTTATTTTTGGTTATAGTAAATCATGCAAATCATGAGACATACATAGTAAAATAAAGACATAGTATTCCTCATACATAAAAGTCATCTTAACTAGAATGTAGGTATAGTGCACTGCCCCAAAGAGGAAATAAAATGTTTGAATACCTGTCGCTGTCTGTCTGTCATTGTTGAATTGACTTGGAATTACAATCACAAATCATAATCAGAAAAGATAAAAATAACGTTAATGTAGTCATTCACAGACCCATGTGAATTAAGATGTGAATTGAAATTAACGTGGTGGGATTAGTCTCACATTGTTAGTCTACGACACTGACATTGTACTCTTGTAATTGAGATACGAATTGAATTTAGTTGTTTGCACATTTGATTAGGAAAGATAACTAACAGTTAAGCCCTTTGGTTCTCAAGTTTGTACACACAAATAGGTATTATTATTGCATTGTAATTTCCATTATTATATTGGGTTCAATTATAATGATGGATTGAATGGATAAGGTACATAAGTACCTACTTTATAATTGCAATATTTGTGTAGAAACATAGCATAGGGCAGTATAGACCTGTTGTAGTGGATACACTACTTTTAAATACTAAGGTGATGATTCATCTTATGAAATGACATGATTTTTTTGACTAAGCTATTAGCTAATTGTAAGAAAATGAGGTTGCATTGCATGAAATAAAAATCTGCAAGTAAGAATCTTAAATGATTTCTGAGAATCTAGTTTAAAAAGTATAGGCTTGATACAGAGGGCTTAGGCAGGTATGCGAGCGGAATATGAAGAATTTGCAAAAAAAGACGGCAGTAGCGTAAACGCATAGTAATGTACAGTACAGTACGACGAAGTACAGACACAATATGGGAAACCGGCCTAAAGTGGCTTTAGTTTACACTTACAGGTTTTAAGGTGCATAGACATTAGACATGTAATATTAACGGTAAAACGGCTGGTTCTTGACATTTCCATGTCACTTCCATAGCGTTTGTTGCATATTAAGGATAAGAATTGCCTATGCAGTACATTACTACGGTTTTTAAGATACTGATACTTTTATATTGTATTTAAGCTTAGTATAGCGGAGAATAAAATTGTTTCACCTGTAATTTAGTTTTCTATAGTATACACAGTTGAATACAGCTAATCGTTAGGTAAAGTCTTCATAAGTAATATATCGTGTTGTAGTGGATTCCTGGCAATAATACATGGGCTTGGCCGTAGGACTTGTTTGTTACTGGTTTCTGAGTTGAAAAATGTTATAATGCAAAGGTACTAGCTTGTTCTAACTACTTATACCTTTTATATTATATATGGCAGAATCCATCACCTCGTTTAGACTCATCCTATTATATTCCGAATGGACACTACATATTATATGCATATAGATACTTTCATCATACTACAGGAGGTAGTTTAACATTAACACACATAGATACGTAATATGTAGTAGTATTCTGTTAGCAGATAAATCTATTCCCCATTAAGATAAGTTCGTCATATCGAGGCATATGGTGTGCACTTTGTATATAAGATAGGAGGATAGAGAAATACATATAATGCTCATTTCATTACAACTGTGCATATTCATATCATCGCATTAGAAGTAGGTATTGTTGTTTTGTTGCAAAGCCGGATCTGCAACGACTTAATGTGGTATTGTACGTATTCCTGTTTTCTCAGCCAATCGTTAATTCCTATCAAATAGAAGTGGGTTTTCACATAAAGGATTGAATTTCATAGTGCAGTTCTTATTTTCCTACTTACTTGTGACTTGCCTCCCTTTACCTATTAGATGAGCACTAACTAACTTAGCTACATTACTATTACTATACACACTGTAGTTTGTTTTTGTTTGTATCATATTGTAATTTGTAAACTATGTATGTACATGCAAAATACTCAGCATTAGGTTGAAATAATTGAGACTTGAGCAAGAGTAACAGTAAAACTTTCCTGCGTGTGTGTCTTGTCTTGTATTGTGCTGTATGAAATGCAAAAAATATATAGAATGGAGCATTTCGCACAGGATTACTTGTGATTACTGTCCGTTGGGTTTGTTTGATAAATTATTGTGGACTGCTGTAACCCTTTGGCAGTAAAATAATATTTTTACCACTGTAAAGTATTTTCTCTCTATTATTTTTACATGATTTATGGTCACTAACCATACCATTCACTTCAGATTACTCGCTGTGTCTGTACCAATCACAAAATACCAAAATTTTGTACATTGATGTTTCAATAGAACAGTGGATTGTTTATAGAAATCTTTCGAGAATAGTACATTCGCATGCCTTCACTGTATAATTTATTTTCGAGATGAATCTTTTACAATTGCATGAAGATGACATAGTCAAGTCAGATTAAATTACATACCTGCATAATAATAAACCGATATCTACGATATAATCTCTCTCTGAGTTTTACTTAATACGAGACAGACATTAATCTATTGTTGCAAATTGAATATTTATTTAAATTGAATCGACTTGAAAAGGAAATGCATGCTATAGAAAGCCTTTTCATTGCAACATAATGATAAACAAAAGATAAGAATATGATATTACTGATGTATACTACGATAAGTATTCTTAGGTTTTGCCGTTTCGTCCTTTTTGTTCCGTAATGCTATTAATGCACATTAAATTGGTATATTATGATGTCAAGCTAGGAGAGAATGAATGCCCCATGTAGGTGCAATGTGCAGTATACGGTAGTGAGCAAATACTATTTAGCTTTAGCTAGTAGCGAAGAAATTTTTGGCTGAAATGTCGTTTTTGTATTGTCTCTGGGTTGATTGTAAGATATGGGAAATGGGAATGGAAAATCTTTGTGAATGTGATTTGCGTTTTTGTGGCAATGCGATGTGGCAGTGCGGCATGAAAAAAAGCACGAAGTGTAATATTTTGTGGTTGAAACAATAATAACGCAAGTCAGTGCAACAATGTAGAATTTTGTATTGTATGTAGTATGGTGTGTGTGTAGCAGGAAGGTGCACTGTGCACTATTACATTTAGGAGCTAATGTAATGTAATTTAAAGCAAAGTGAAGTAAAGTCAGTAAACTCAAGCTCAATTTATTTTCTTATGATGTTATGTACTTTCTGAAGTTAATATCTTATGTTCCAAGTATTCCGCATTTGCCGGCAGTACTTTATCTGTAGAAAATGTGGCGGAAAGCATTAGGAGTCACTTTGTAGATCTTGGCAAAGGATTTTTCATACATGTGCACTTAACAAATGAAAAAGGACTTATGTATTGGTAGGTATGTGCACGTAAGTATAAATTGGAATCGTAAGAGATTTCTTAACTGTTAATTTTTCTAAGTGTGCGGAAAGTATTGAAATGCAGAAGGAATAGTTTTAACTATGAGAAAGAGGTTTGGAGAACACGTAAGGGAAAGAATACAGGAAAAGAAAAGACAACTTTTGAAGGAAGGTGTCGGTGTCTTATCGTAGTCATGTAATATGAAGTTGTTTATCGTTTTGTGCTCTTTCTCAAAGTGGGAATTTATTTCTTTGGGTTCTGTAGTTATTTCGAAATCACAATGGGACTGCCACAAACGGAAATGCTCCTATGTCAATACTTCCACAGCAATATCTTCAGCAACAGCAACAAATCAGTAAGAAACATTTATTGAATGCTCTATTGAATGTCTTTAGAAAGTGGATGGGGAGACAATCAGACAATGGTTTATAAAAATATTTTTCTATGAATTTCAGCAGCCGCAGGACTTCCTCCGGGATCAGCCGGATTCCCTATGGCACCTTATGTTATTAATCCACAGGAACCTTATGCCCTCATTGCAGCAGGTAATAATAGAGAATAGAGTCATCTCATTCTCGTTTTATTCACTTTAAACCTAGTTTAGTGTTTGTATCAGTAACAATTGCAACTTGGAAGTAATAGGGTTAGTTAGATAGAAAGATGGAAAGAAAGATAAATTGCAAAGGAAGAGAATTCAGTTGAACCGGAACCCATAAACTATACTGCTGTGCTGTGCTTCAAATGATTACCTACTTAGGTACCTACTTACATAGTTATGAGATTGTTAGCAGGTTTGTGGACTTAGTGCTACAGACCAACCTGCTTGACTAACTATATATAGACATCCTGTGGCATGGTCACACTAAATCTTCTCGTTAAAATGGTTCGAAAATTACATGTAACAATATGATTTATAGGAAGCAGTGGATTTATTTCTTTCGCTAAAATAAGACTTGGCCAATTCAAATGAAATATCCTAAGAATTATGAGGATAATGAAAGAAGCGACGGCTACATTTGCTCTTTGTCAATTGTCATTGTTGTGCAATTGTAATTCTTAGTCTGGTGTGGCCCAATTGTCAATTATGGTTGGAGAACAGTAAAGAAAGACAGAGCAGGCTATAAATTCCTTTATACTTATTACCAATCTTGTAAGTTTCATTCTATGTGATTGTATCTGTCTAGTGTCTGCAAAGCTGTATGCACATTATGCTATGATATATTGATTGTTATTTTTGGTATCTCAAATTCTCAACTCTCATTGGTTTCATTTAGTTATTTAGATGTATGATAGATTGCAAACGGACAATGTTATGCATGCCATTTATTCCATTAAGACGTTTTTAACATTCCGTTGGGCATGTGAAATGAGTTGTGTTACTCTCGCAATTGATAGCAAACCAACACCGTTTATTTATTGGAATGCAGAATGACACGATCTCAATTTTTATTCGCCCATTTATCATCGTGGTACTTGTATATAGGTACCTTTCCTTTACTACTGACGTACTATTAGTAGGCATTTCTATTACTAAATGCAGAATGCATTTTACACACACATAAGTAACCATTCTAAATCTTCTTCTTCAATAATACTCTCTCTTGCAAATGTTGTTTCTAGTTCGTATAGATAATATGAGAGTTAAAGTATTTACTACTAAGTGAATGTAAAATGCAATGTGGTAATACAAATAAAGCTTGAGATCATTTAAAAAAGCTTACTTACACGATTTTCCCGAGTTGAGAGATGACGATGGGACTTGTTGCATTGTAATTGAATCTTTGTTTGTGCTAATAAGATTGAGCAAGTCAGGACAGACAAGAAGACAGAAGTGACTTTTGTTAACATGGCTGCTCAATTTAAATGCAAGAACAAAAATGTTCCGCTACTTACACGAAAATTGTTTTCAAACCATCCAGTCCCATCTAACTCAAGATTGACAATAGAGAGGAATACACGTGTATCCAAGTCAATTTCTATTATCTTTGACAATGACTACAGTTCTTGTTTAATGTTAGATGTACAGTTGGCATTTCTACACATTTGAGTGTAAGTGTATAATAGGCATACCCTCTGTCTTTACTTTTGCACTGTCAGCTCATCGTCATTCAGTAACTATTGAGATTGTTGAGTGTTTTCACATTGTTGAGTTGTAAATACTGTACTGTTTTCTCTCTAGTGTAATTATTCATTGAAATGAACTGTCTAACTGTCTGTATGTAGTATGTTTGTATTTACTACGTATACGTACAGACGAACTTAAAGGAAAACAGTCTTGCACCTAAACTTGCTTGTTGTACGTTATGTTTTGTTTTAAAACGTCTTTTAATCTAGTATAGTAGTACATATACTAACCTGATTATTTATTTATGTTGGCACTTTATGATCTAGGTACTTGTTTTATGCCATTTATGTTACTTGCTAAGAAAATGTAATGCGAAAAAATACCGTAGTGTGGGCTTTAGCAGGAATTTGTATTGTACTCTTTGGTTATTACTAAAGATGGTTAGAAAACCAGAATTATTGAATTAGAGTGTGGTGTTAATAGAATTGAAAGAAACATTAGGTACCTGCATTCAAATGAACTTATATTATGTGCATGTACATTGTATATTTTAAAGTTTGCAACTATAACTCACCTCCAATTACTAGAACTAGACTTATCTATGTAGGTACAAAAATGGAGATGTTTGCTTGAGAAAGTAGTTAAAGTGGCAGCAATACCCAAGCCATTGAGACTAGGTTAGTTTAGTTAATGTTTAAAGTAAACCAAGTGGACTACCGTAAGTTCAGCGATACTTATTCAATCAAAGTTTCTATTGTTCAATAGTTAGATGGTTTTTATCCACGTTGTTACTATATAGAGACTTGACCTGTAGCTCACGATTTCAATTGTACACTTTGTAGAATTAGTTCGTGAGACTTTTACAGTAGAAATGAGATACAGGCAATCATCCGCAGCATAAATAGCCAACGTTTTAGTCAAAGGCAATAATCAGCATCTTTGATAAAGTAACAGTTTATTTATATAGCTGGAGACTAGACTTTGAATGAAAAGGCATAATAATAGCAAGTCTTAGTGAAGGCGAAATGTTAGGAGAGCTCTCATGCACGTTCTTAAGGTAAAAGAATATGAAAAAGAATAGTATTATGCTGCTAGACATGTTTAGAGTTTTGATTTGTATATTGTTACTGAAAAATTTAATTAAGCTTCCTGTTGTTCTATTTATGAGGATAAACTACCTTAATGCTACTGTATTGTTATAATATGACACGAATGCATGCGTTTCATTGCATGCAGTTATTGAAAATATTAAAAATATTCTCATTATTTTGTAGGCTCAACTGTTGTTCCTGCTGGAGCATATTATGGGGTTGCCCCCTGGGGTATTTACCCTGCTACAGGACTGATTGGAGCTACAGGGCAAGTTCAAGGCCAGAGAAGGCCTCTGACACCCAATGGAAATGAGATAAATGCTCAGCCAGGGCAGTACCAAGTGATTCCTGCATATTACGACCAGAATGGAAGTCTTGTCATGGGAGCTAGAGGAGCCACTCCGCTCAGACTCGTTTCTCCAGCCCCTGTGATTGTAAATCCTGGTAAGAATATCATTCTGCTAAATGAAATGCTTTTTATGTAAATACTGTATATAAAATTACGTATTATTTTATGTAGAGTAGTGGGTAATACAGCATTTTAGTATACTTATACCATATATGTAGGCTATGTTTTGTGTGTTATTCCGTGTGAACTTAAACGGAAGTGAGTATATAATTATGTGTAGGCTCGGGTGGTTTCGGTGTCACCCCACAATACGGCGCTGCTCAGGGGTATAATCCTGCTTCTCTCAATGCTTCTTCCGTTGGACCAGGTCACTATGTCACTATCTTTTTCAACTGATGCCATATCCGACTCTTTCCTTTTTCAAAATTATCAAGACTTGTCACAAAGTCCCTAGTGGTCATTTTTTTAGTTTCTTTTTCACTAAATATTTTTGAAGAGTGGATGGTGGTTGATGTAAAGTTCATATTTTTCATTAAATTTTACATGGTTGGTGGTGGTAATTATCGGGAGGTGACGGTCGGTGTTGGTTTGTGTAGGTGGGCTCAGAAGAGATTCAATGGACTCGGAACGAAGCAAGTGGGCTCAGTATGCACCTCTGGGTAATACTTGTGCTGTTGTTAGAGTAGTTAGATGTGTATGCAAATACATAAGTAGCATGTAGAATCGAAAACGCTGGGGAGAAAGGATTTGATGTATATTTGAACTCTGTTTCGTTGATTTTGATTCATTAGGCTCCCCGCCACCGGGAATCATTAATGGGGCATCTTCAAGGCTGATGGGTGAGAAAGGGTTACGAGCTGGCTCTGCATTATTTGGAGCCACCAGTCCCCTCTTCCCGAAAATTGGTCGCCAATCGTCTAACTTAGAAAAGCCATCCGGACGATCACGACTTCTAGAAGATTTCCGAAATAATAGATTTCCAAACTTACAACTCCGCGACCTCACTACTCATATGGTCGAATTCTCACAGGACCAACATGGGTCGAGGTTTATCCAACAAAAACTGGAGCGGGCTACTCCTGCAGAGAAACAATTGGTGTTCAACGAAATAATTGCTTCTGCGTATCCACTAATGACGGATGTATTTGGGAACTATGTTATTCAGAAATTTTTCGAATTCGGATCCCCCGAACAAAAGGCGTCCTTGGCTCAAAAAATCAGAGGCCACGTTTTACCATTAGCGCTACAAATGTATGGTTGCCGAGTTATTCAGAAAGCTTTGGAGTCAATTGGGCCAGATCTCCAGAAAGAAATTGTCCGAGAGCTTGATGGACATGTTTTGAAGTGTGTCAAGGATCAAAATGGCAACCACGTTGTTCAAAAATGTATCGAATGTGTCGAACCTCACTCTCTCAGCTTCATTATCAACTCTTTTCATGGACAGGTGGGTGTTACACTCATATCAATCACTTTTTATTATTGAACATTGAACTATTATTAGTCATTTGTGATCAGAACCATTTTTTTCGCACACTTTTATGTGCAGTTCAAAATCTAATTGATCGCTAATATTTAATTTTGCAGATCTATACGTTGTCTACTCACCCCTATGGTTGTAGAGTTATTCAACGTATATTGGAACATTGTACAGCAGATCAAACGCAAGGGATTTTGGACGAATTACACGATCAAGCCGAAAGCTTGATTCAGGACCAATATGGAAATTACGTTGTGCAGCATGTCTTAGAACATGGAAAACCAGAGGATAAGGCGAAAATTGTGGCTATCGTGAGAGGAAAAGTTTGTTCATATTCACAACACAAATTCGCATCGAATGTAGTGGAGAAATGTGTCACATATGCTACCCGCCAAGACAAAACTGTCCTTATTGATGAAGTGACCGCATATACCACAGAGAATGGGTAAGACAAACTATACTGTGTGTTATTAACTATCTCAAGTAGGCTGCTACTGCTTTATTTGTCTGCTACGGACTCACTTAGTGTTGTTGAGACTAATCTAATCAGAAAACCCTTTTAACAATCAAAGCAGTGTAACTACGAGCCCTCTTAACGTCATGATGAAGGACCAGTACGCAAACTACGTTGTACAGAAAATGATCGACGTCGCGGAGCCGTCCCAGCGGAAAATGCTTATGCAAAGAATCCGCCCGCACCTCGCTCAGCTCCGGAAATACACTTATGGAAAACACATAATCGCCAAGTTGGAAAAGTAAGTAACCCTATTTAAATTAGGTTTAATTGTGACAAATAAGGATTTATTCACTGATTCCGATTTTCTACTTGAATAGATATTTCCTAAAGAACAACACTGACTTGGGTCCTATCGGACCGCCCTCGAGCCAACCTCCTCTGTAATTCCAGAGTTGCTCAATTTGTACACTCCCGTGTAAACATTGGCTCTCTACTTTTCTACAGTATTTTTCTGGTGACGGGACTCTATACTGAAATCCATGTCGTTTGTATGTTTCATTCTATGACTTTCGTTTGTATTCAAAATGAATAACAATAATTAAGGATAAGAATAAAACAATTTTTGTGTTAATAAGAATTGACAAGAAAAAATAATAATGAATTGAAAAAAATAATGACTTTGTGTGCTTTATTTATTCTACATGCTTACATATTTTTTCTTAACTTTCACTTATGTGTGTTTATGTATCATTTGTCTTTCTTGCTATATTATAATAAAATATACTCACACAATGCTCTACCTTGCCTTGGTATGTATGATACGAAAGTACACCTTTTGATAACCAAAGCAGTTAGAGTATATACTACTATAAATACGAATTGGCAGATTATATGCAGCTGTCTATGTAATTGTACGAAAATATGAAAATAATAAGAAACTTTCATGTGAATTGTATTATGTAGTATATTTGTATAATATATAAAAAGTTTTGGCAAATGACAATTGTGTATTTCCACTATATTATAATATCCTAAAGTACACAACTAAAGATCTATTTGTACGTCTGGCCAAGGAAGATAATATCCACTGTATTTAAAACTATAAATTCCGATTGTATTTCTACTATTTAGTAAATCGAATTAAATATATTCTGTAGTTTGATAAGCAAATAATAAACACAAGTATGTACGAATAATGTAATAAAAATTCATTAGTTAGAGTGTTAAATCTTCGAAAGTTGCTTTACTGGCTTTCATTCATGCGGCACCTTATCATCAAACACCACAATACGCTAATTGTGCATATCTAGGCGTATTTTAATGGTCAGATCCTCTGCACCCTTATTATAATGTCATATTATGCTAATGTATGAATCATTCGAATAGGATGTATTCACACCTATAAGTTCGCCAGCGAATGACGACATCAGCTAAATGTCTCTTCCTAAGTTCATGTATAAGTATTTCATGAATTTATCCAATATTATTCACCATATCACATAATTCATAGTGCACTACATTATTGACGAATTTGCACTACATTATTGATTAATTTAATTCATTTTTTCTTGATGTATTCAAATGACTGAACCGTTAGGAAATATTGGAAATATAATAACATAACATTTTTATGTAGCCCCATAAGCCCTTGATTTTTATGTAACGAGAGTTTTGCATAGCCGAAGTAATACGTTAGAAGTTATAGAACTTTTATTCTGTAACATAGAAGCGTAGGTTTGGATCTTGATAGTTTTCAAATAATTTGGTAGTTGCTCACGGTTTGAGAAAATTAATCTTATTTATTTAGAAGCTGATCAGGTAGAGAATTTCGAATTAATCACGTATGAGCAAGTGTGTGAAAGTTTTGAAAATTCTCCAATCCTTTGGTAAGATTAGATATCTAGACAGGTGCTGGTGTATCTGAAAAAGAGTTGCCAATGTATCTTCTGATTCTTTGATATTTCTGACACTTTCATCATTTATTTCTATTCTTTCCATTGAAGACTGCTTTTGATAGTTCCTTTTTCTTTCTATGGCTGAAATAAAGCATTTCTG
>JABASH010003831.1:0-15475 GCA_019776445.1 Tomocerus maximus | reverse complement strand
CTGAGGCTCGTCCTTGGATTGCCATCCAACTGGAACTCTAATTCGTTTCGGCTTCTCCCATCCATTTCCAGGCTGTTCCTGCTTTTCCTCCTGACTTTTCTCTGGCTCCCATCCATTCCCAGGTTGTTGTTGGTTTCCCTCTGCGCTTTTCTCTGGCTCCCAGCTGTTTCCAGGTTGCTGCTGCTTTTCATCAGGAACCTCCCAACCTGAATTGCCTCCTGTTTCCTTATTTGGTTCCCAGCCTAAGTTCTCTTTTATTTCTGGATTTTCCCAACCCTCATTTTCTTTCTCATCTGGCTTTTCCCACCTCGAATTTTCTTTCGACTCTGGCCGTTCCCACCCTTGATTTTCTTTTTCCTCTGGTCGTTCCCACCCTTGATTCTCTTTTTCTTCTGGTCGTTCCCACCCCGAATTCTCTTTCGACTCTGGCCGATCCCACCCCTGATTTTCTTTTTCCTCTGGCCGTTCCCATCCCAAATTTTCCTTTCCTTCTGGTTGTTCCCATCCCACATTTCCTTTTATCTCAGGCTGTTCCCACCCCGAATTTTCTTTCACTTCTGGTTGTTCCCACCCCAAATTTTCTTTCACTTCCGGTTGTTCCCACCCCAAATTTTCCTTTACTTCTGGTTGTTCCCACCCCAAATTTTCTTTGACTTCTGGTTGTTCCCATCCTAAATTTCCTTTTATCTCCGGTTGAGACCATCCGTTATCTTTTACCTCCGGTTGAGACCATCCGCCATCTTTTACCTCCGGTTGAGACCATCCCTC
The DNA here is from genome assembly GCA_019776445.1 of Tomocerus maximus. Lineage (NCBI taxonomy): Eukaryota > Metazoa > Arthropoda > Collembola > Entomobryomorpha > Tomoceridae > Tomocerus > Tomocerus maximus. The sequence continues at coordinate 14,707 of JABASH010003831.1, read as the reverse complement.
ATCCTTTACCTCGGGTTGAGACCATCCATTATCTTTTACTTCGGGTTGAGACCATCCAACAGGTGCTTCAGGTTTTGACCATCCACTAAGTTCATGGGATTTAGGAGGAGACCATCCAATAGGTTCATGGGATTCGGGGGGAGACCATCCGACTGGTTCACGGGATTCGGGAGGAGACCATCCGACTGGTTCCTTGACTTCAGGAGAATTCCATCCAACTGGCTCTTTTGTTTCCGGTGAATTCCATCCAACAGGTTCCTGTACCTCTGGAGGGGTCCATCCAACAGGCTCTATTATTTCTGGTCGTTCCCAGCCCACTGGTTCTACTTCGGGGGGAGTCCATTTCAAAGGTGCTTTAAATTCTGGTTGGTCCCATCCCAAATTCTCTTTGACATCGGGTCGTCCCCATCCCGCAGGGAATTTAACCTTTGGTTGTTTCCAACCTACAATATCTTTTATTTCTGGTCGTTCCCAGCCTGGATTCTTAATTTCAAGAGGCTCCCATCCTAAAGGTTCCTTAATATCTAATTGTTCATCTACTATATCTTCATCGTCGACTATTTTAGGCTTCCATCCTACTGGGCTACCTACAGGCTTCCATGAAGTTTTTGGAGGCTTCCATCCCTTACTAGGTTTAGCCTTCCAGCCCTTTGGCGGCTTAATTGGTTTCCAGGCGCTATCTTCCTCTCCTAATCCCAAAGGTCCACTCTCAATATCCGCTGCCTTCTGTCGTAGAAAATCTAAACCTTCCTGCAGTTTATCATCCCAACCCAAATCGTCGTTAATTTTTGGCTTGCTTTTCCACGACCATTCTGTTTTAGCCTTTTTATCCCCCTGATCATCGTCGTTATCCCTCGGTTTCCCCCAAACTACGTTGTCATCCTCTTCCTGATCTCTACCGTCTAAATCCCTGTCGTCATTATCATCTAACTGTTCCTCATCATCCCTCTCCCTATCTTCGTTTTTCCAGCCCCATAATTTTTCTTCTCTCCAGACCTGTTTCCCCTGATCGTCGTCGTCTACATCCCTATCATTTTCATTATCCCACCCTTTCCCCTGTGGTTCCCAGTCATCCCCTTTTTGTTTTTCAGGTTCAATATTTTCAATTGGTTTATTGTTGACTTCATCAGGCCAGTCCCAATCCCAACTTGTTCCCGGAGGAAAGCCCCACATTGTGACTTCTTTTTCCATTTTCTTATCCTTCCCATGTCCCTGCTCATTTAACCAATCCCACGAATTTTGTCCCGGAAATCCCCAACTAGTTACCGAAACCTCCTTCTTAATTTTCTTTTGCTTTGTTTTCCGTTTTCCTCGCTTTTCACCCATCCAGTCCCATGCTTTCACATCTGGCGGAGGCGGAGGAGGTCCCCAAATGCTTGGTGGTTTTCCAGGTCCATCTTCCGTTTTCTGGGCTGCCTTTGAGTTTTTCCTGAACCAAGTTTTTCCTTTCGGCCAACCAGAACCCCATTCTGTGACTACAACTTGTTTTTTCTTACTAGATCCCTCCGTCTGGTCTGCCCAACTTGAAACATCTTCCTGCTCTCCTCCGAATTCTTCTTGCTCTGCATTCCATTCTCTCCGGGCAGCAGAAGGTGGTGTGTTATCTTCTATTAATTCCAACTCTTCTTCACCTCCGACATTTTCTTCTTCTCCAACCTCAGCTGTTGCTACTGAGCCGACTACAATGGCCAAGAGCGCAAGTACCACCTGAAAATAAAATTATAATTTCAATCCAAGAAAATTGAAAATCTCATACTTAATGCTAAAATAACACAAAAGATCTAAGCATTGAGAAAATTATACTTACAAACGCTTTTGCCATTTGGTTTTCAAATGAACACACCAGACCCAATAATTGTAGCTAAATGCTATCAAGTCCAAGACTCAACTGATAGAAAATTAAGTTCACCTTCCGCTTTATATAGAAACTCTACTCGGGTGCAATAAAAAGAACAAATTCACCTGAAAACATTGAAAAACTCGGAAAAAGGTAAAAGTGACTAATAAAAACAATGCAAAAATTAAAACATTAAAACTACAAGTGTATGCAGATTAGCAAAAGGGAAATGCAGATTTACACGGAAGCATATACATTACATCACATGAAGCTTATCATCAAATAATCACGTTTACACATTATTTACACGAACTTTAATGAATGACTTATCAAAAACGTAAACCAAGTATAAGTATGAGAGAATCTTTTGCAAAAATGATGCTTTATGAAACGTGCATGCAAAATTACATGTAGCAGACCTATACACAATCATTATCTTGTATTTGTATGGCTATAAGAACAATTATCTGCATGGTACAAGTTCCTATACTTGACTATATGCCCCATAATATGTTGGCTTGCATGCAGAATGCATTTTAATTTCATTGTGTATAAGTAGCTACTATTAATAATTATTTTTGTTTGTACCTCATGTATTTCAGTAGCAAGTAACAAGATCAGGTTTGAGAACTACAATCGTAGATAGAACTTAATTAGCCTTTGAATGTATGTTTGAGTTAGTGCTACTGATACTGCATTAAGCATAACTATTTTTGTATTCACTAAAGCAAAACATAAAAATGGGAATGATACATATTCAACGTAGATTATATTTGCTACACGTGTGTGTTGGGGGTGTGTAAGGTAAAGACATATCTTAACTTCTTTTGTCGTGCCTTTGAAAACATAAGTATAGATAGTTAATTTTCTGCAAATTAAATAATTATTATCTAATCTGTGTTTAGTAAAATGTTATTATGCAATTTGCATTCAGCCTATTGTATGTAATGCCTTATTAAATGAGCCTTTGTGTGTATTTTCAGGTAAAAGACAATTAATAAGTTCAATCACATCACACCTTGCGTGGAGTTAATACAGTTGTACATTTATTAGCTCATTTGTATGTGAGTTTTATCTTTTTGAACATGAATATGTAATTTATTACTTTGGTTATTACCATTGTAGCTAAAAACTGTTTAATTGGTGCATTTAATACGAGTTTTGTAAATTACCAAAATATTTACTACTAGTGTAGCATGTACAAGCACTAAGTTGGTGTTTATACACACTAATGCCTAATTGCCTATTACATTTGCGGTACAATACACAGTTTCACTTGTAGAAATATCTGAAAAACTGCGACTACAACTTACATAAAGGACCTGAATGGAATTAAATGTTAATGGATATCTATACCAAGTTTACACTATTATAGTTCTGTTCATGAAATAAACTGCAAAGTCAACATGCAATAAAATATCTCCCCGTACTTAAATCTAATGATTTGTCCGTTTAATTTCCATTAAAAATTTTAGCCATTAAATCGTTTGTAAAGCATTTAGACTGATTTCATTAATTGCTAATTATAAGATCACGTAGAACATTAGTTGGTCTGAGTAATTTTGCACAAATATGTATCAATATACATTTTTATATTCTTACTTTTAGTACCTGTTGCATTTGCATTGCTTGTCAAATACTCTATAATAATAACTAGTACTGCTCTAGTGAATTAAGTGTACTAACAACTAAGGGTCAAAGCTCCTTTACATATCATTTTTAAATGAATAAAACGACAATTTTATTAGAATAATAAAAATATTGATAAAGGGATTTGCCAATTATTTATGTCTCAATTAAGTATATCATAGATACACCGCAAATGAAGTAGACTTAACAAAATTGATGCTATGAGAAAGAGTGTGATTATTATAATTAATATTGCACATGCACGAACTTAATTGTCTAATACACTTAGGTTTTACAAATTTTTAGATTCTGATCGATGAGATTACCGAATTTTATCGATCATGACTTAGATACCTAAGTCATTGCTCCCGAACTCTCAATACTAATGCACTGATCTACACTAGACATACTTATATACATACTACCTACACTTCAAACACTGAGCATTAAAACTTGACATTTTGACACCCATGCCCTGTACCTAATCTTTAATGTAACTTACTATAATACCTAAGCACGGTCATATAAAATTATTTCATATAATCATTATGTTAAGAATGTACCTACTTACACAGAATTGGTTTTAGTATAATATTTTTAGCTTTATGATTTACGATGTAGAATAATTAATTCTTGTCGTAAACTACTATATTACTCTTATGAAGTGGTTTCAAAGATTTCACATTGTATCATGGCATAAATTAATTAGTACTAATTAATACAATTAATTGTAATCTCGTGGTCAAGCTTGTACTAATATTTATCACCTTAAAAGCTAAATATAACAAGTACAAGTACCTAAAAATAAAAATAAGTAAATTTTTCTGCATGGCTCTACCAATTATGTAGACTTATACATTCTGGATCAAGCATTGAAGTCAAGGCAGAAGCAGAACTAATCTCTATTAAGAATAAAAACAATAAATACGGTAGATAGTAGGTAGGTACTGTATCGTGTGTAACAAACAAATTGTTGCGTCCTTTGCAAGCGTATAGCTAGCTATATAAAATTGCTAAACTATATCAACATCATCTACATTGTTTGGTAGTGTCTCATTACCCTTTTTTACACATTAAACTGGAATTTTGGCTACAAAAGAAATAATATTATTATTTTGTGCAGCTAAATATAATGTAGAAGCATGACCCTCAAAAATGAAGTTTGGTATACATGATTTGTGTATAATTATAGACTATAGTAAATGTACAAAATATGAAATTCCCAACAATAATTAGATACAAGACAATTAACGCAAAACATCGACTTTTATATTCAATTATGCGTGTAAAAAGGAAGTTAAATACAGTGGTTTTTGCTAAATATGGGCAATTGGATCAATGGAGGAAGGCCGGATATTAAATTAACGCAAAAAATCTTGAGTGTACAATTAAATTTTTCAATACATTTTTCGAGCTAAATTATATTCCCCACTGACTGATAATTCGAAAATCTGAAAAAATAATCTGGATTCTGGAATATTTAGTTTGTTGCCTTATTAAGGTTAATTTTTTGCTAATTTGTCAACCGGAATTTTCGGGTTGTTTAATGCTAAATCCTCCAAAACTATATAATACAAACCGAATATTTGTTACACACCCACCCAATACGGATAACATTCTGACACCGACAACTTTCAAATCCACAAAAATACTTTACAACTGATTCCGCTTTTTAAATAAATACCTTATTTAAACACTGACTTTAGACACAAGACAAATGGTCAGGTCAGATGGGGTTGTCTAAGAATTTATAATCATAGTAGTCAGATTAAACGATGGTCAGGTAGTCAGGTCAGATCAGTCAGGTATTGAAGAGTAAAGTAGCAAATGTCCAGAGAAATAACATTTATTAGTTTTTATTTGGCAGCATTTTGTAAAGGGACATTATTTGTATAACAGTTATACAGTTTCTGACAATACAATACTATTGGTTAATAAGCATGGTTATAAGCGTGGTTAAGCTGTATCATTTCAGGTACAAATGTACAAGTAATTAGTTTTGATTTTAATCAGACAGGCTATAGAATGGTTATACTGGAGAATGGAATGGTTATCATTGGCCAGAACATTCATAAAATCAAAAGGATAATAATATTCATAAACTTGCGTGGAATTATAATATAATTAAGTAAACTGTATGTATCAACATCTACATCGTCAATAGAAGTTCTCAATTTAATAAGTTCGTTTGCGATTAAAGATTGACAAAGATCATTTCACGAATTACCAGTCTTGAACGTCCACATTGTTTTCTCTTAAAGTAAATAGCCTCCCCAATTTGGGAAACACAGAAATAACCACAAAAACAGAAATAAAGGCCATTGACATGATGACACAGAAGAAGACGAGACATCTGAATAGTGTTGCAACAGGACTGACATCAATACTACAGTTGTTAAATTCTGGTGACTTCATGTTGCAAATTCCAGCATTATTTTTTTCCTCAGGACCTCCAAACGATTGTTTTCCATGCCCTGAAAAATTATTAGATGTTTAACATGTATTAACATCAATTATTACGGCTAAAAGTTAAAAAAAACTCTCTCGCGGGCACTATATTATTTGTGAAGATATTATTTCAGCGAAAACTCCTTCCCTGTTGGATTTCATTTCAGCCTGCTTTTTTACAATTTCAAATTTGGCGAGATGGCTATTTGATTATTGAGCCGTATTGACTGTTTCATAAAATTTTCAACTGTGTAAGTGAATTTGCTGCACACAAGAAGGATTGTTCATTTATGGTATAATTTACGTAGCTTAGCGTGTCTGAAAAAAACATGTTTAGTCTATGCCTGTCAGTTGTTACTGTCACCTGTACGAATTCGAATATTTTGAATTACCTGAAAAATGCCGGATTTCGGATTCATCACCAGTTTTCGGTAATGATTGTTGTGAGCTATGTATCATCCAGATCAACATGGCTAAGAGAATTAAAGGCTTCATCTTACCTCACAATTTCGACACTAATAAAACTGAAAAGCCGTTTTGCAGAAAATCTTGAATTTTTAAGATAGAGAATGTAAATTGTTAGATACTGTGGGATTAAATAGGAATCATAATCGCTACGCATTAGAATTAGTTGATAACGATCAAAGCTGTACAACTCTAGAGATACCATGAAAATGACGCAGCATTGAACAAAGAAAAGAATGCAAATTAGAAAGTTGCATTTTTCCTTCCATATCAATAATTACGCAGTAGCCGCAGTAGTAGGAAGGAAGTGGAAAATCTGACGCTTTATCGCAAAAATCTTTTAAAAAATAATAGGGAAATGGTAAAGCTCATCTACCGTTTTTATCGCTTAGAATATCATGATTATTATTCTGATTAGGTATATAATATCATTCTTGTCTCTATTATGTAATTTAATTATTATGTTAACAATGCTAATAACATGCCTTACAAAAATTATAATTGCAAATTAATTTGCACCCCAGCTAATCTCTCATGTTCTAAGGCTACTTTTATGATTGATAGTTCGATTGTGCAAATCTGAAAGTACATCTACAAACCACCCAAGTGATACGTAATAATATTTCTACAGTATAGTAGTAGGTATCCGAACATATTTGAATTATATTATTATGCAATATTATATGCAAGGTTTCAATGCAAAAGATGGATTATCAGCACCTATACTAGTTTATTTTGCATTTAGAAATGGTACCAAAATGATAATAATGAGCAGTGGTAATGGTAAATCAATTTAGCACAGAATTAATTGATTGATATGCTTTGTATGATGATCTATTTATTTCTAAGTATTATTAGCCATTAGAACCATAAAATCCAGTACAAGAAAATACACAATCAAAAGGGACTCCATGCAAGTATTCGTATTTATTAACAAGTAAATACTGTGGAAAAATAACTTTTCTTAGCTAGCAGAAATCACAAATGCAAGATTATCTCTCAATTCTAGATTTTGCTTAATCTGTATAGGAAGAGTCATTAGTAGGTTAATGACTTAGTACAGTGAAACATTACATAAAATGACACTGAATATATCACAATTTTCAACAAACGTCTTCTAAAATTCCAGTCCAATAATGCAAGATGCATGTATTGAATATTTGAGTCTGATTCGTCGATCCAGCGGAGAACATCATTTCGAAAACACATAAATGCTATTTTCTAACGTTTGAACATCCAATTTACAACATTTAAAATAAAATTCTATAATTCATAAACACTTAAGTTGTGAGAAATCCACTTCAGCTAGGTACTCCTTTAAAAACTTGGACTTTGTTCTGGAAACTTTTCTGAAATTCAAAAAAAAACCTAAATTTTAATAATAATACAGAGAAATGGTAATGTAAAATGAACTAAAAAATGTGCTTTCTTACTCCCCATCCATTATGGTTGACTTTGGTCCATTGCCAAGTCTTTCCAGCGGTGCTTTCCTCTTTATTCCCTTGGGCCAATCCCAAGTTGTTACCGCCACCCCATCCTAATTTTCCTCCTGCAAGACGATTTCCTATGGCTCCTCCATTAGCAATAGTATTTCTTCCTCCTTCTCCAAGATCATTTCCTAAATCTCTAATGCCATTTCCCAAATCGCCAATATCACCGATATTATTTCTTAAGATTCCTCCTTCGACAACTCCGTTTCTTAAAGCTCCACCATCACCAAGACCTCTTGAGGCTCCTCCAAGACCATTTCTCAAGGCACCACCATCACCAAGATTGTTTCCCAAGGATCCTCCATTGCCAAGACCATTTCTTAAAGCACCTCCGGCATTAAGATTAAGACCATTTTTAACTTGTCCCCATCCATTGAGACCGTTTTTCAATGCTCCTTCGTTGGCATTGTTTCTTAAACCTCCGATGGCACCGTTTCTCAATCCATCTCCTCCGAGGAGACCGTTTCCAGAAGTTCCTCTAAGAGTAGTTCCCAAAAGCCCCCCATTAAGACCGTTTCCTAAAACTCCGCCATTAAGACCGTTTCCTAAAACTCCGCCATTAAGACCGCCTCCCAAAAGTCCAACATTTCCCAAAGTAGGGACTCCAATAGTGGTAAGTCCGTTGCCTAAAATTCCTGCTCCACCAAGACCGTTCCCAAGAATACCGAGTCCAGTGGTCAATGGAACTGCTGGGGCAAGACCAACACCTCCCAAAAGACCGGCTCCATTAAGTCCTCCGAGTGTACCAAGGGCACCTCCATTTAAAAGATTTCCGTCAATAAGACTGTTTCCTAAAAGTCGAATGCCACCTCCTTGTCTGTTTTCATCACGACCATTTCCACCTTGTCTGTTTTCATCGCGACCGTTTCCACCTTGTCTGTTCTCATCGCGTCCGTTTCCACCTTGTCTGTTTTCATCACGGCCACCATAACCCCCTTGTCTGTTTTCATCACGACCATTTCCCCCTTGTCTTCCTTCATTACGGCCACCCAAATTTCCACGCTCTCCTTCATTGCGATTTTTCCCATCGGATCCTATTGGATGCCAGGACCAGCCAAAGCTATTAACATCATTATTATTTCCTTGTCCACGTTGTCCTTCTTGGCGACCATTTCCCCGTTGTCCTTCTTGGCGACCATTTCCCCGTTGTCCTTCTTCACGTCCGTTTCCACGTTGTCCCTCTTCACGTCCATTTCCCCGTTGTCCCTCTTCACGTCCATTTCCCCGTTGTCCTTCTTCACGACCATTTCCACGTTGTCCCTCTTCACGTCCGTTTCCTCTCTGTCCTTCTTCACGATCATTTCCACGTCGTCCTTCGTCACGGCCATTTCCACGTCGTCCTTCATCACGGTCATTTCCACGGCGTCCCTCTTCGCGACTGTTTCCACGTGCTTCCTCACTGCTTCCCCAACCCCATTTTAATTCTTCACTGTCAATTCCCCATTTTCCTTCCTCACTGTCATTTCCAAGTTTTCCTTCGTCTTTCCCGTTTCCCCGTCTGCCTTCATCGCGCTCATTACCTCGTTCATTTCCACGTCTGCCCTCTTCGCCACCAGCTCCTGAATTTCCTCGTCGTCCTTCATCGCGGTTATTTCCAGAGTTTCCTCGTTTGCCTTCATCTTTGTTCCAGCCCCAGACGCTTCCGAAGTCTCTACCAAGATCAAGATCGTTTCCCCGTTTTCCTTCGTCACGATCATTCCCGCGTCTTCCTTCGTCACGATCATTACCGCGTCTTCCTTCGTCACGGTCATTCCCGCGTCTTCCTTCGTCACGATCATTGCCACGTCTTCCTTCATCACGGGTATTTCCTCGTCTACCTTCATCGCGATCGTTACCACGTCTGCCTTCGTCGTTTGCCCGAAGATTTGCAACAACTCCCCTTTCGTATCCACGGATAGCTTCGTAGAAATCGTTAGCAGGTCTAACAACTTCGCGTTCATTTCCAAGTCCTAAACCATTTCCTCTGCCATTGCCTCGTCGTCCTTCGTCTTTGGACCACTTGTTGTTGTTTCCACGTTTGCCTCCGGCTTGTTTTCCTCCGCGTCCACGTCCATTTTCCTCTCTTTTCACCTCTGGACCCCAGGTGAATCCCCAACCCAATGGACTTCCAATTGGCCAACTGGGCCAACTGGAAGGCCACTCATCTCCAGCAGCTTCCTGAAGATCTGCAGCTACTGCAGTTTTCTTTTCAGTCTCCGCAACTTGGGCATCTGCTACCTTTTCTATTTCAGCTGTATCAGCAGCGGAAGCCACACTTGCAATAGCGCAGAGTGCGACAACAGCCTTTAAATAAAGAAAATTAGAAATTGAACATTAAAATTACTGGAAAATGTTAAAAAATTGAATTACTATTATGGAATGTACAAATAAATTGGAAAGAAAATTGAATGAAATTGGTGAAATCTAGTTACAAAATCAGAAAATTGGAAACAATCGGTTAACACCAAAGAAATATGAGAAATTAACACCAAAGAAATATTATGAGAAAATGGGGCAGAGTATTTTCGATATTCACTAATGAAATTAAATTGAAATCATTATTGGGCACTTAATGAAACTGAAAATGCGAGAAAATTGAGCAACAGACGCTAATCACTTATGAAATTGAAAGACTAAGAAAATTGAAATAATTGCGATGCCCACATTTTTGGAGTTAAAAAAGAGAAAATTAAATCTAGATTTTGTCGGTATCCCTTAAATCTGAAAATTGAGAAAACTGAAATGTGTGAACTTACAAAAAACTTTGCCATTATCACAATAAATTAAGTTGGGTGGCTGGTTTAGTTTGTTTGCGTGTTCTATGATGGAATTGTGTAACTGTTAAATAAATAAATAGAAGCACAGAACTAAGTACACCACATGAGATCCAAGATTGAACTGATGAAAAATCTTCGTGTACCTTCGTCTTTATATACAATATTCACTTCAGGAATAAAAACAGAGTAATGTGCATTAAATCATTCAGAAAAAATCCTGAAATGATACTAAAAGTGATTCCGAAAGGAACAACTTGATTTGCTCTGTTATGTAAGAATTTATTTGTGTAGTATTTAATAACAACTTGTGAGTTAAATGAACACCAAAAAGGATTACACGGATGCTTGCGTCGAATTCACTCTAGAATGCTTAACAATCTGGTTGTTTACACCAAAAAATCCGTCTTTACTTTGTTGTTCATTAAGAAACTGCGGCAAGAGTCAGTACAAGTGATGATAAAAATGGTATTTAATGTGAATATATAAATGAATATTATCTTAGACATTAAACAACAGGAATTAATAGGATATTGCTATGAATTGTTGTTTATTTTCAATGGGTATACTAAGAATGTGCATATTTCTCACATACAGTGGTCAGTATAGGGAGTGTAGCAATAAAACTAAGGTATTTATTCACAAACATGCTAAATATATCGAAATTGAGATTAAAAACAACACTAAAAGTAATCAGACATGTACTAGACAGCAATATTGCTACTACCGTAAGTTGTACTTTCAGTCCTAGAGTAAACAAGCCTTAAATTTTAGCCAATCCCTTGGGGTTTCTGTTGGTATGAGGTATTTATTACTTAATGCTAATTCTATGTTCGTAGTATGCTTTAGTATTTGCTACACATGCAAGAAATGCTATGCACCTTTAATTATCAGTCGTTTGGGTACTCAGTTGGAAACGGCTGTCTTCAGTCTTGCGTGATTACTGAAAAATTAGCAAATACTACTCAGTCCGTACCTATATACACTAAAAATGTATTCATTACATATTTATAGCTACAGATAATATCTTAATTCAATTATTATAGGGACTCGTTAACTCTATACAAGCCTATGTATAGTGTTATATAAAATGCGAATAATTTACCATTAACAAGCTTCTGCAACTTAGATGAAAAACACTCCTATACTGTGTATGCACAATTTGTAATTGTGATTTTGGCATTTTTACATATTTTTAGCACTTGTACATAATTACTAACAACCAAGAAGCAATTTAAGCATCTATAATAAAGTAGAAATTATAATAATTAATATTTACTATTGTGACCTACTTGTCTCCCTTGTTGCTTCCCGTTGTAAACTGTCGTGTTTTTTCAATTTCTTTGAAATCTGACAAGTTAATTTATAGCTAAGCGAGTAGAATTAGCCTGACATGAGGAAATTCATACATGTTCCCTGTTTACATTTGGAAATTATTCAATGAAATTTGTTTACTTATCGCAACATATGCATGTATCTCAAAAACAACAATATTTATTGGGTAAATGCATTCTCAACGTCCGTTTGTAACTCCATGGTCTATTAAACATCGATAAGTCGAATCAGACTTAGTTAAAACCATCTCAGGACGTACACTGTTACATAAATACATGCAATTATTGCCATTCTACATGTGATGCTGAATGACTTTTGGTGATATCAATTGATAACAAACATGAAAGTCTTTAAGTGAAGCTTTATAATTATACAGACGTCAGTTTCTAATCTAATAAGCGTCTGACGAGTCATTTACCTATACACTTTTAATTACAATAGATATCTCAATCAAGGATCACTGTACACTGTAAACTTACATCATAATATTTAACTTTAATTAATTGTTTCATTTGTTTGCTATGTATCAGGACTAGTTGGACAAGTCTTTTCCGTTTGCATCACAAAGTGAGGTAACTTATTTATCACCGAAAATAAGACACTTTTTGCATGTTATGTCTGCTAAGAAAAGCCTGGACTTTGATACTTTGACAATCATTGCATTATGAACTTAATTAACTTATTAAAATTAAAAATCTTGCTATTTAACATCGAAATTATTGTGCCCAAATATTCGCGGAATCCCATTGAATAATAAAATGGTTGAACTCAATTATTAATTTTAATTGGAATTCCTTTTTTGCGTATATGTTTTAAAGATAGCGATAATGGACTCTATAGTCTACAGTATTAGTTAAATAAGACAACTGAACATTTTTGGATAGATATTTGGATGTCCATATAAACTAAGACATTTAAAACCTTCAACTCGCTTTCATTATCGTCTTAATGTAAGTAGCACGTGCCCTATGTAGTTAAAATCTTAATCCAAAATGCATAAATTAATTAACATTTGGTACACTATAAGTGAACACTTGTATTGAAACGCAACTTAGTCATAAGTGTAATGACTGATCGGATATAGTCAAATAGCAACCTGTAAATCAGTTTGAATGCTGATACTCAAGTTATAGCTATAGCCGATAGTTCTCAATTCCCAAAATGAAGCAGATTTAATTCTCGTCTTAAGCATAGGAATAAGTATGGTTTAAGTAATGAAATGTGTATGAGTATGTTTAAGGTTAGCAATTCGAATAAATAGTACTTAACCAAGTAGATGTACCATAACTAACTGTAGCCTAAATCTTAATTATTTATTTAGTATAAGTCATAATTATATAAATCCAAATAATCAGATCAAGGTTCAGATTTAATATTGTTGTACGAACCAATCTTTAGAAAATGACTTGATATCTAACATCTGGGATTTCAATAGCTTTTTAGTTGACCAACTGTTTGTATTGATAGCTAAGTACCTAAATAATTTTTATCCTAAGTACCTAAATCCAATTGATATTTTCTGTAATGCAAAGAGTTGCAATTGCATTTGTTCTTGTTACCTAACGCATCAGTAAGTTTTTTTCGCTCAACTAGGGAATTAAGTATTTCTTAAACAGTAAACTACTAGAGTGTTGATTGCATCTTGCAATAAAACAAACTGCAACGAAACGGCCCTGCAATAGACCGAGTCAAAGTGCGTTATCTCAATTAAAATTTTGTTCCCAATTGAACAATGAAATTATTGTCTACCATACTATTCTTCCCTCTGTTCTCAATTATTCAAGTCCATGCCAATGTCAGATACATTGACTTAACCTATGCATTTAACAATGAAAGTGTAAAATGGCCTGGAAGGGAATCTACCATAGATAACGAATTTGAAGGATACAGTCCCGAGGGAAATTGGTAATTATTTTGCTAAATGATTATAGTTTCTGAAAATGTTTTGTCGACTTAAGTCACCATTTTTGGATGTAAAATCTGCAGGTGGGCTAGCAGAAAATTCTGCACATCCGAACACACAGCTACTCATATGGATGCTCCCTACCACGCTAATAGAAACGGTGCAACTTTAGATTCTATTCCTTTAAAAGACCTTTTGGATGTTCCTGGAGTCTTGATTGACATTTATGATAAAGTTCACCACTATGAGAAAGGCGAAATGAAAATCATTGATAACTATATCTTAACCAGAGAAGATATTCTAGAGTATGTGCTTAAATATACATTTTAAAGAGTTTAGCATTTTAGTTCCATCGTTTATGCACTTTTAGTATTCTCAGTTTCTTGAAGAAAGTATAATATTTTATAGTCTTCTTGAAAACTGCTGACCTTTTCAGCGAGTAAAGATAAAACTTTACTACTGTCTCCTGAATAGATGTAGCATAAATCATTTTGGCTTTTAAAATATTCTGTCCTTTTGCAGATGGGAAGCTATAAATGGACAAATTCCTCCAAGAGCTCTTGTTCTACTAAGAACGGGTTGGGGATCACGATGGCCTAATGAGAAACTCTACAGAGGAACTCAAAAATATACAGTCGAAGGAGTCCCAGACCTTAATTTTCCAGGTAACTTGTCAAATTGAAGTTCGACATCATTATTAGTAGCCAAAAAGAAATAATATTTTTGCAGTTAAAAGCGCCCCATTTAATATCTTGGTGCTATAAAATGTTTATGATTATGATGAGGAAAAGCGTTGGCAATTATAATGGCCGAGATATAATTTTATTTTAGGATTTGGAGAATCTGC
>JABASH010003830.1:0-15475 GCA_019776445.1 Tomocerus maximus | reverse complement strand
TTGCAGACACACACACACACAGACAGACACACAGACAGACAGGTTGGTCATTCCCATAAAGCTGCTCCGCAACTTAATAATTGAAACGAACGTGATTTCCATTACTTTCCTTCAGGTAGATTTCTAGATCCTATTCTTCGTGCATTTGACTATTAAAACCAGTGGAGCAGAAAACTTCATTTCATCGGGGAAAAGTTTATTTCCCTCACTTTCTCCTATTGATTTATCTGTCTATTTATGTATACGTACATTTTATAATTATAGCTCTAACCTAATTGTAGGTCATCACTCATCAGGTACAGAGATACTTTTATAATCATTAGGTATTCTAAAGCAGATAGTTTTATAAGTACCCTTGAGATATATGAAGATATCTGCCACTATTAGAAAGAAAGAAAAATCGATTGTTTGCTACTATTTATAATCTTTCTGTCGTACCTATACATTCATTGAAGTGCTAAAAGCCACCATAAGTAGGGAGCTATTGCTAATTGTGGGAATTACTTACTATGCAAATGAGTAAAAATAGTTTAAAGGACGAACTCTTGTAATTTGGGTATACTCTTGACAAACTATTTATTTATAGTTCTATAGGAATGTTAATCTCATTTGGATGCTAGTGCTGAGGTTTATGTAATATTCCGTCGGAAAGTTTACTTGTCATACTTGTGGTCACTTAAAAACTTGATGACGTAGGCTGGCACGCTGTTTTATTACAGGTGTGTGTAAAACATGTCAATGCTATGTAAATAACACTTGAGGAAAATTGCATACGATAAACACTTTAATTTTGTTTTAAGTTCACTGAGCAATCTAACTAAGTGCTAAAAACTTAGTACATCATCGTTAAAGTGAAAGTTTACTTTCTCCACGAGTAAGTAATAAAAGTAAGTGTGAATCTTGGAATACAGAGAACAGGATTAATCTGCCGGATTTACGCTAACATTTAAAAACGTATACTATTTCCCAAGAAATCTAATTATGAGTTGATGATAGGAGGAATATTTTCTTTGAGAAAACCTTAGGTGGTAATGTGAGATGAAAATTAATTAAACAGATACCCTTTTACATGTATTTGGTTCTGCTTCCCAGGTTTTGGAGTTAGCGTTGCAAAATTCAGCATGTTTATGATCGTGTGGCAATTTATCTTTGTTAGGTGAGATAGGTAAATTCATTTCATTTTGAATTTGTCTGAGGGAAGAATTGTATGCCAGTATTGATTGCAAAGTTAGTCGATCACCCGTGGAGAACCTCTACATTTAAAACTAAATAGTTCTGAAATGAGGACAGTGCAATGGGAAATGTACATGCTAGCTATAGTTTGGAAGTTACCTAAACCTAAGTAAGTATGATGCATGGTTAGTTAGTTATGACATAAAAGTAATATTCTAAATTCAACGGAAATCCTAAAGTGCAGGATCCTAATAGTATTTGTAAGTCTGTTTTCCATTTCGGTGTAGGTATATATAAATTCTGTACATAGGTAGTCAGTATGGGACGTGTCTGCATAATATATTAAAACAATGGTTGTGTAATCAAAAGAGGAAAACTTTCCTTTGTATTAATACACTAGTCGTGAGTTGCCTGGTGGGCAAGTAAGAGAGCAATGCAATGGCAGGATGGATTTTCAAATTAAAGTCTACGAAACAAAACATGTCGGTCATAATGGTTAAAGGGGTTAATAGAGTCAAGCCATGCTGGTCTATTCTTATCCATATATTCACTCCAGCAAAGAAATTCTATATTTACGACTAAAATCCCGTTGCATAACCTACAGTAAATAAATACGTATATATACAAATAGCTCTGGGCCCTGGGCTACTCAAACTGAAACGTGACCATTTATAGCTAGACAAACTACAGTTTGCTCTGTACCATTTTCCCCTTACAGCTGTAACAGAGATTTTACTTTTGCAATGATATAATGTATACCGAAACGTACGGTACGTACAGAGTAACAGTAATGAGCACTTTTTTTAAAAAATCTATATCTTTATGGAGCTTACATTTGTAGGTAAATTGATAGTTACATTAAAATTTTGTGTAGCAAACAATTCGATCTTTTTCTGTTTAACGTAACGTAATTCGAATTGTTGTCTCTTGCTGTAAACTTTATGTAGATGTAGTAGAAATTGAAATAATTTCTTAATAAATAAATGAAACACGATGCATTAAAACCTAATGTAGTGACCGAAAAAGGTTTCATGTACTGTTAAACTCTTTTTATCTATTATCTTTATAGTGCACTGAGTTTATAGTTTTCTGTAGTATACAATAATAGTTATATTTTCCATTTTAGCCGCTCTATTTCTTCTGTTTATTATTAAGTACATATTTACTTTATAGTGTCTACTAAACACAGTTGGTTGAATGTGTCTATGCTTCTGCATGAGATAAGCTACAGAAGACGGTTAATATAAAAGAACACTTAAACGAGGTAAATATGTATGTGCATTTCGTACAAAATCCATTAGTAACAAGCTTAGTGGAAGCTGAAATGGTCGGATTAATTATGTACGTGGATGTTTTATGTTCACATTGTAACTCTAATGGCGTCTTCTTTTCTGCACTATCTGCACCATGCGTATTTAGATGACTTAATGGATGGAATTTGTAGATCTACAGAGAAAGCATAATTACAGACGGAAGGATTCTCCTCTAAAGTTTATTTCTTTGTGTAAATACTGTTTCATAGGACAAGGACGTTGTAGTTCTATTTTGTTATCTGGAAATAATGAACAATATGTACTGCAGAGAATTCATCTGTTTCTTATTTATAAACACAAACGATAAACAAATACTAAAGAAGTTGATGTTGAGAAACATTAAATTGTGCTTTAGTTAAGTCAAATATTTGTTTTCCCTTTACTTGTCTTACTGTCTCTTTTATGACCACTGATTGTACCAATAACGACAGTTTCTTCATCTAAATTAACATTATATGGTACATAATACTGAATATTTTAAGCTTTTCTCATGTTAATACATATTTATTAGAGAGATTCTGCAATGTTTTCATTTGAATTTCTTTTGTTTGGTAATTGTTGTACAAATAATTTGCACAATAATTAACATCAATTAATTTGCATTTAAGTATTATTATTTTTAGGTTTACAGTTAATTCTGGAACGTAAGTAGTTGTAGACTTATGTCGTGTGCATAGTTCACTAGTGTTTTGGGTGGAAAAGTAGCGGATGTTTGAGTCTAGCTTTCATTTGTCACAAGCAAAGTTACACGGATTGAGGATAGGATTGGTATTCGTATTATCACGTAATAAAATGCTCATTGGGACAATTGGGAGTAGAATGGTGGAGGAAGTGAATAGTGAAATGATTGAATTACTTGTTGTTTTATAGGGTGCCATGTTTCGAGAGTGGATGCTGACGAAGATAGTGAACGGTGAGCGTGCTTCTTACTCTGCTCCGAAATTCGCCCGGATGCAAGAGAGAACGCGGTCACAGATGCTGGAAGACATTGTGGCCAATCTGCAGAATCATGCTGAGACGGGACAAATACCAAAACCCTACAGGTATCTTTGTCCTTATATGCCTCACTTCGTCTTCCTGTTCATAAGTATTTCCCAGTTCCCAGTTCTATTCAAGGGTTCCTTTTTCATCTATCGTCCAAACCGACATCGACCACCTCCGATTTCATCCAAACTAGCTGAGCTGCCATTTCTTATTACCCCTGACGGGGTAAGTGCAAATTTGAAAACTCAATATTTTAAAAAGTATTTGATCTAGCGGAATGAAAGTAGTACTATAACGAACTTAGCAACCCATTTTACATCCATAGGCAAGGTGGAATATGGCCGCATTCCACACCCCCCCTGGTGGTGGGTGACCCTTAGGTCCAAGTTGAGAATCCAAATATTTCAAATATATAGACTTAACAAAATAAAAATAGTACCCTTGAACTGAATACATGTTACACCACCTGTGTTATAAAACCACCCCGCTACACTACCACACGGCATACAACCACCCAGTTACACTACCACCCGATACGAAAACTAGGATAAGGATAACAGTAAACTTTTGGTACATGACAGGTGAATAGAACTTACAAGGTTTCCATTCCATTGCATATTACATTGGACATTGGAATATCATTATCCCTCCCTCCGAACGAACACTCTTCAAGTCTCAAGTTACTAAGTTTTGTAGTTTCCATTTTCGTTATGCCGTTGCTCCTTATCCTAGTTTTCGTATCGGGTGGTAGTGTAAACGGGTGGTAATGTCCCGGGTGGTACTGTCATAGGGGTGGTTTTGTAACACGGGTGGTTTTGTGTTGACACCCATGAACTCAACTACACCTTTTACATCTGGGAAAGGTTATGCAGACGGGGACGGACTGGGTGATTTTATAAGCTCGCTTCATCGGGCGAGCGAAATAGTATAAAGGTCTAAACCTTTACGTACTCGATTTTAGATAATATGCTCAGCTAGTTTGGATGAAATCGAAGGTGGTCGATGTCAGTTTGTCCGATAGGTGAAAAAGTAACCCTTATTAGAGTCGGGAAATTCAGCCGTATGCACGCACGTTTGATAAAGCAAGGCAACTCTCCGTCTCTATTCACTTACTTCCATTTCACGAGTTACTTACGTGTGTAGGGCCGTTATGGGCGGCTCAGCCTTTCCTCCAACTATCATTTATTTCTACTCTTTCTTACTTCCTGTGACAGCTACCGCAATATACTCTTCCCCCATCCTTTCTTGCATTCTCACAAATTTTCCTAACTGAATAACTGTAGTAAGGAGTGTAAGAAGTAGCAAGTTTACGCCTTGTCAGCTCGGTCAGCTGACTGACGATGACGATATGTTCTATGAAAGGCTTTTGTACATTATTAAGATAAGTATTAAACCGAGTAATAGAGATATAATAAAGCCTTGTCGTAATGCTTTCACTGGCTTTCTCCTGCTTACTTTCTTTGATCAGAATATCCATCTGTATTATGTCATGTTTTTATGTCATCATTTCTCATCGTTATTGATGGATCAATTTGCCTCTTATTTTTCATTTGCTCCTTCACTCAGCTAGTTCTTTCGAGCTAACAAAACATAATGGCAAAGTCTGAGTTTTAAAATACCTACACTAAAGTGAATTTAAAGAAATGGGAATTTCACAGACACACCTGCGTCATGCCATCTTTTATTATCGTCAGCGCGGTGATTATATCCTGTCAGTTCTGTCTGGTCGGGTTCGCCATGTCAAATAGCATTACAATGAAAGAATAAGTGATATTATTAAATTACTAATTCTCTTCTGAAACTGTTGCAGACGAGGATCCTGGCGTCCTATTGGACACATGAGACCTTCCAGTCCACTTCTGGACTCCGTTCGGGACCAGTTTGAAGGTTGGTTAAATAAAAATTATTCTTTGCGAATGAATTCTAATTGAATAATGCATATTGTCTAACCTAAACGAATGTTGCAAGATAAATTAGCAGTAGAGCTAGAAAATGTAATGTAAAGTACACCCATTAGAATTGAAGTACCACAGCATCACACCACATCAACCTTATTATCACCAGTAGAGAAACCACCATAGACACTAGCCATAATATTCATTTGTAGAGTTGAGTAGTTTAGATTTACCTATACTCATTGGTAGTACTTTACCCACTTAGTCCAGATAGCTTAGCTGCCTATTTTTGAAAATGAGTTTGTAGTGCTACTTTGTAGTATTAAATAGTAGACTGACTCGAGTACATAATGGTCGGGTGACATAATTTTCCGTCTCAATATCCTTTTGAAACTTTCACCAGTATTGTTACCAAAATTTTTATAACATACATGTGGTGAAAGTTGGTGAAATATGAAAAGAGAAAAGTTAAAAAAAAATAATAAATGTGCAAAATAATCCAAACTTGCAATGTAAAATTGATATTTTAATTTTTAATAGCATACTATATACGTTTATCAAATGTATCAAAAAAGTTAAAAATTTCCTTCTGTGGGAGTGAAAGTATTTATGACAGTTTATATTGCTTTAAATGGAAAGACTCCTATTGTACATTATGTTGGATGCATGAAGTAAGTGGTTTGATTGAATACATCGAGACGGAGAAAGCTTAAACTTATGTCACCTAAAGACTGAAAGAATACCTGAGACTGAGTAGTGGATAGAAATGAAAAAGTAAGTAGTAATATACATGAGTGTGTAGTTTTAGATTTTTCTGATGAATTTGATGCGGAGGATAGACGAGGGAAGGTAGGAGGATTAGATTTTGATTGGAAACTATTGATGAATTGAATAGCAGGTTATGACCAACTGGCTAAGGACTTTACAAAATACTTTTTGAACACGGATGAGCCTCAACTTCTTCTCTTTGACGTCGTGTTTATGGTAGGACAAGGAAAACAGAAATCGAAACTGTATGGAGTACGAGCGATTCTTGGTGTTCGTTCCAGGCAAGTGTTTTCTCAGTTGAGAAACGTTGATTCGTTATCTGGCTACACTGTGCATTCTGTATAATTGATCAATTGGTCGTGGAATGCAAGATCCAACATCCTACAAGGCTTCTGCGGTGAAAACTGGAATGCTATGTCATGTCTTCTTCTTAAATGCTTATAACTTTCTATCTAAATATAGCCAAATCAATTGGTAAATTGAACTCAACTTCTGTGCGTCTTGGATTTTATGTAAATGAAATGAGGAACGTTTCGTTTTATGTGATTATACTGTGTATTACATAATATTATGTGCTGTTTGTGTATGATCTATGAACTATTTACTTCCTAATATATGTATAGTGCAGTGTAGTTTTCGATGTTTATTGATTCATGGTATTAATTTATGGAGTCTATGAACAGTAACTTATTTTATGAACATTGGCTGAGGTACTCTTCACTTGACTTGGGTACCGGAGTATTGGAATTTGCATTTAGGGATATTTGGTGTTGTGTTCAGTGTCTATGTTCGTAATACTCACTTTTACATTATAGGGGAAGAGCGGTTGCTGGAAATATGTTATTGATCATACCTTAATATGACGTGCATATATGTTTATTTATGTTGACTGGGCTGTATTATTTCGGGTTCAGGGTTTTTCAGGAGATGCTCTACGGGATTTCTACGGGCTTCGGTTCACCTCAGGTTCCCGTTGCAGAGCTGTTGGCCCGCGCCGTGCCCACGCTTCATTCTCCGCAGAGTAGACCAAAGTCTTCAAATTTTTTACAAGTCCCAGATATTGAATCACCCAGGTAGGAACTTTTCGATCTTTATGTTTACGCCGCCTTTTCCCAGCGATGCATTATGCATGATTTAGGTATGTACATAAATATGATACATTTGTATTTCTGAAATATTTGTTACTCGTGTTTCGTGTACACTTTCAGAAATTCAGAATGTATCCTGGATAGGTAGAAAGTTTACATTACCTGTAGAACCCTAACTTACGGGATCAGATATCCATGAGCTGACTGAATGCAATTGCAACAAAAACTCACACATTATGTTTAAGGGGAATGAAAGAACAAGTTTATACTCCGTTTGTATGATTACAAGTTGAAAGTTGCTTACTTAGGTTTGTCTGGCGTTTAAGGGGAATTTCATGTAGTCGCTTAGATTTAGTACCTCACCTTTATTCCTCCCGTCTTCCTTGGTATGCATTTCCATTCCACTTCCTTCCATTTCCTAAGCTGTGTTGTTGGTGAGTCGGGAGCGAGACACAATCCAAGTGGTCCAAGTCCCACATCAATTCTGCAAAGAAAAGAAAGGAAATACATCGGGGAAAACTCAAGTTTCTTTATTTCTTCGCTATATGTGCAACATCTGCTATCTACCTTACCTTTTTCTTTACATATTAAACTTCACCTGTAAGTTATTGTTCAAGAAATCTTACTGTGAATTTTTGAGTACTGCATCCTAGCCTCCTGAAATAGTGAACGAGGTATTGAATGGATGTTATGCATAGGATACGAAGGCATATCCATATGCTACAGACACACTAAAGTACTCTGTTCTGCACAAATTGAAATTCAGATGCAGCATTTCAACGAAAAAATTAAACAAGCATGCTCATATGATGTACATTTTTACTGCGAGAAAATTAGATGTTTCTCTTTTACGTGCCCCGAGGATTTGTATTCTGTCTATATTGGAGATACTAGAGACACTCTTGGAGGACGATGATTTGAATCAGACTGAAAAATAATGTTATCGTAATTTATAGGCCAAAAAGTGTTCCTTCTTCGCCAATGGTGATGCGCGCCTTTTCACGCCTTGGAAGTCTAACGGCTGGTTGGGGTCGTTCTCGGAGTAAAGCGAATCAACAACAACAACAATTGGCAGCTGAAGATAAGAAGAAGTGGAGCTCCTCTCAAGACTGTTCGCAAGAAAACAAAGATAGAGATGCAGGGAAAGATAAACCTCAATTGGCAGTGCCAAGACTTTCTGTTTGTGCTGACGCTCAGAAAGTTGATCGGGCCAAACTGGCCCAAACTGAGGTGGGAACTTCTTTTCACATTTATTTCTCCCGGCCTTTCTTAAAACTAACTTTTTGAAGCATTTTTATTCATTTATATGCTCAATTGTAAATAACAATGTAGAGAGGATTTACATGATTTGCATACTGTGGAGAGGACATTCGAAAACAATATTTTCTTTTCCCAGCAATAAAGGATATGTAGGGGATTTTGACTTTCAGTTTTGTTTGGAAAACCCCTGAAAGAAAGACACAGAACATTTTCAACTCAATAAAATCAAAAATTGTGTTTTCAATCACAAGGCTAAGATTTCTAATTTTGAAGCCTATCCAGTAGATTTAGAATATCATTAACAAGTCACTGTTAATCAAAGTAGGTACTATTTTGGTTTTTAGCTCTGCCAAATTAAAATAGGTAAGTGGCTGTGCCTACTAGTAATATTCACTACACAGGGAACTCGGTATTTATGACTTTCTCTGTTCACAATCTCATCACAATTTTGTCATTCAGTAAACACTTTTTTGTTGTACATGCGTTAGTATTGGGGTCAGAATGAGCTGACTTTGTAGAAAATAGAAGAAAAATGGTTTCAGTCGAGTTTTTCCTAATGGTGTAAGGAGAGCCGAGATTGAGATTACATAATTACATTTGAGACCTAAGGAGTTTCAGATGGGAAGGAAGTTTTAAGGGGTAACATGATAGTTGGTTTTGTGTTCACGATTCTTATTTTAATTGCTTGTCCTTGTAGTTCATGATTATTGAGTTTGATCAAGACACCTTTCGTCTCCTGTTGGATTACTTACATACGGGTTCATGCCCATTAACGTGTGCCAATATACCAGGACTTATTTGTGCTGCCGAGCATTACGATCTACCAGATTTACTCCAAGCTTGCTTCCATCATGCCAAACAATTTCTCCGTATTGAAGTGGTGAGTCTCTGTATCATTAAAGAACGTAGATGTAAAGAACCTTCTCCTTTCCGCATATTAACTTATCGCTGTAGTTTATTCCACTATTGTATAACTCACCTTTGTATTTACACCTTTCTATTTCATTTAAGAAAATAATGTATTATTTGTTTGCTAGTATTAAAAAAATACTATTATTATGGCAAAATTGTGGTATAGTAGGATTTTCGAAGGAGTGTAGTGTGCATTTGTTAGTTGATTTGCATTTTTTGACACAATTTTGTTATCCCTGTTGTATTCCATTGAATATTTCAAACAAGCTCACAAACGACACTTGATGCTGTTGCAAAAATTGTTACTACCTATCCATTAGTTTATATCACTTTGAGGTTCCAGATATCGATTTTTATTTTTCTCTCATGGATAAAGATCTAGTTAAAGCTAGCATTATGGATTTCTAAAGGATTGCCAAAACCCCAACAACTCCAATAGAAATATGCGAAAGAAAATGAAATCTTTGTCTGAAAAGCTCCTTCCTAAGTCTGAAGTCGCTGAGACTCCAATGCAATGCCGTGCTAGCAGCAATAAGGCAGCCTTATTTGACGCTTGAGAATGGCGAATGCGTATTTAATTGTATTGGGTGTAATGACCACCTATTTTAATAGTAAATTACTCTTGTTTCGGTTTTGTGATTAATATCTCGTACATTCATAGTCATAATCGATGTGCGGTGGTTCTGCAGTGTTCGTGTCATAATACGTCCTGAAATTAATGGTGTTGATACAATTATTATTGTTCCCAAGTCCCCATGATGTCCTGTTTTAATAAGAACCTTTATTGTGCTCCCAAATTGTATTCGTAACCGTATTGGTAGTATCAAGGCTGGTTGATGTAGTAGTGTTTAACAAAGACAGTGTTACAATGAACGTGCAATGAACACAATAAGTATATAGGTATTAAAGAATACATATAATATTAATAGAGTTAATAACAAAAGCTGCTATAAGCTTAATATCATTATGTCACCATCAATGCTTGTGACGTTATATCCTCCGAATAGGGTGTAATGATTTGAATTATTGTTAACTGTCTGTAGTTATAAAGATGTTTATTATCAACTGTATTTATTTTATTTTCCTTCGATGTGGCATATTTCAAAAAGTGTCCCTATGTTTTGTGACCAGTTACCTTGTCTAAATTATATTCTACGACTGCATTCACATTAGAGACAAATACAATGGGTATTAGTAAATAAAGTCTGACTCACATGATCTGATGTAAATATGTTTTCCTTTAAATTGTTGCTCATGTAAATGCGTAAACATGTTTTCGATGTTTTATGTACTAATTTGATGGTGTTTTGTAACATTTCTCTAGGTTTGTGGTATGCTGTGTTCACTTGAGAATTATTATTGGAGATACACGTCCGCCTCCGAACTTGTCAACATGATACTGGCTTTTGTTGAAACACGGGCCTACCAGGTAAATCTATGAAAACAATAACAATACGTAACATTCCTTTACTGTAAAAGTTTTACAGAGATATAGATTGACTATTAAGAAAAACTAAGGGTTTTGTAATTTTTATCTTTCAATAGTGTACTATGCTATCATATACCACAGACTAATTGTGTGATTATTTCTGTGTGCCAACAAGTTGCACTGAACAACTGCCAATTTAGAACTTGTGTTGTGTCAATAACAATTTAAATGATTTTACTTATATGCATAGGATATATAATCATCATCACTGTATTATCGTGATTTCTGCACTAATAGACATTTGCATTAGTACGATTTTTTTGATTATAAAATACTGTGTGGGCTGTGGTGATTCGGTTAATCTATACGATTGTGTGATTGGAATGATGAATTTGGAGCAGTCACTGTTATTTTCCAAGGTGTATGATTTGAAAACATAAATAACTATTTTCTTGGTTTTCGAGAGTGAACAATGAAGTGGAGCAGTTTGATTTGGTATGTAGACTTGATTTAAAGGCTAGCCGTATATTTAACTCAAGTCAAGACTTATTATTATTTATTGGAGGCAGTTGGAGTTAGGGAGTACAGGATAGTGATTTAGTGGAAAGGAAGTGTGTGACACTATGAGATTATTGTGGAATGGAAAGACATGAAAAGTAATGAAACGCAGTTGTCGAAAAGAACAAAGTGTAGCAGAAACAGTCATTAATGGTCTATTTTAAAACATGTTTGAGTAAAGTGAGAATTCTGTGAATATGTACCGGATTTGTTTCACTCGTTTCTTGCAGCTATTTGACTGCGTTGACTTCCTAAGTCTTTCCGAATCGATGGTGCAGATGGTCATGAGCCGCAACTTAGAAGTAGCTGAGATACGTAAATTCGAAGCCATGCTCGCATGGGCTCGCCATAAAATTCGTAGCCGTCCTGCCACATCCAAAATTGA
This sequence comes from Tomocerus maximus, assembly GCA_019776445.1. NCBI lineage: Eukaryota > Metazoa > Arthropoda > Collembola > Entomobryomorpha > Tomoceridae > Tomocerus > Tomocerus maximus. The sequence continues at coordinate 3,710 of JABASH010003830.1, read as the reverse complement.
TGCCAAAATAGAGTTCAAATGTACTATGGAGAGACTTGCACGCGACCTAAAACTATACCGCATTTCGCCTCAAGATCTCATCAAGGTAATTGCTATTCGCTTAGGTGCTACTTCAATTCTGCCCCATTACATTGTCCTTGCCTGGTGTCTACCTACCTAATGCTTATACGCACATCACTATAAGTACATAAGGATAGGCCAACCTAGCCAGCACTAAATAACATCACACACACAACTACAATTGCCAACAGTAAAAGGTGCCTACATCCCAGTAAAGTCAAGTTGGTATGGAATACTTCTCTAGGATTTCCAGTTTCGTGTACAGTGTACATTGAAATCACCAAGATAATGTACTTTGAAGTCTTCACAGTATAATATGTAAAGCTAGGTCTTTTTTGTCTTACTGGATTACTACTAATAATACTAAAAGTGAAAGATTCTAAAGGAGAACCAGAATCTTTAGCACACTCCGGGTACAATGAGCACAATATAGTCCGACCGGATCCTTAGTAAAAGTTGTGCAACAGTTTCTGTTTCTTCTTGAGGGACGCTGTCTCTTTCCCTGCGTTCCACAAAGGATGTTCTCCACTTCCATTCCTAGAATTACGGTTAACTGTACACTAAAGACTAGCAAGCGGAAGCAGACTTTCTCTAGAACACTGTGGGGCTTACTTAATTGGGGCCCTGGCCCAAATAAATCAAAGATGTTATTATTATAATCATATATACCAATAGAAAAAGTAAGGCAATGTACGCAAATAACAAGCTAAAATTACAGGTCTGCTCTGCGTACAGTTGACTCACACTTTAAAAATCTCACCCTGAACGGAAGCCTCTGCAACTACTATAAGTCTGGAAGATAAAAAATTCGTGTTAAATAAATATTATTGTAATTCAATGTTTCAAAATACCTTTAAAAAGCACCTAATTGCAGTTCCAGTGAAATGTATTTTGAAGCATGAGGCTTAACTTGATGTAGGACTTCAAATGAAATGAGCATTAATGTGTTTTAACTTGAATTTCAATTTCAGATTGTTCTGCCAAGCAAGGCTATTAAGAACGAGAGAATTCTGGAGACACTAATGTTTCAAGCCAACTCAGGCATGTACCGTATTCAAGAATCGTACCTTGAGGCATGTCAACAACGCTTACAGAAGCAAGATTCTCGCTTCTCGGAATCTTTCGATTATGGTCTATAACATAAACTTTCCAAGGATGTGGATTACAGTGGGGATGCGGACATTGAGAATTCAACAACTACTGAAGCATCCTTTTCTTCTACGTCGAACTGGAAATTCCCCACTGCCAAAGATACTGATAGTGAAGAAGAGAATTATGATGATAATGATGATGACGCTGATGACAATGACAATTATAATTATCGGACACAGATTTACAATATTTTGAGGAACAATGCTGTATTCAATTTTAGAAAGTAAAGATTATGTACTAATTGATCATAGTTTCGGATATTCCCATTTCCCACCCATTTTTGTAGGACACCTGGGAAATGAGAAAAAGTGGGAAAGTGGGAAGTTTCCGGGAAATGAATAAATGAGATGGGAAATGAATGAGAATTACCTCTGGTATACGTTTCGTTCACCGCACAGCAATTTAAAGTAACTGTTCAGAAGAGTAAATCATGTTATCCTGACTACTAATATATATTAATATTTGCAACTTTTTCTCTCTATAAATCCAATATTCAATAATGAACTTAGTGGTTAAAAATCATAAAGTTGGAGGAATTACCGATTGAATTTACCGAAATTGAGCGTTCAATTCCCACTCGATTTTTCTATTTCCCATTTTCCCACCCACTTGGCCTTTTTGTTTCCCACTTTTCCCAATGGGAAATGGGAAAATTCCCACTCGAAACCGTGTAATTGATATACAGCAGAACAAATGTAATAATTACGAATATTATGTAAGAAAATGTATGTAAAATTGTACTACTAATCTAGAAACTAAGTAGACTATAATAAATTAATAATAAGTAACAAATTAAATAATCTTCACAAAATATGGGTATTACTGTAATAAGATTGGAAATTATTTCTTGCAATGGAAATGACCAAATCAATACTACTTCGTGCAGGTGGGTAGGGGGGGTTGGGTATACCGCCTGAAACATGAAATTTTGACTGCATGCAAACCATGGTAAAGTACTACAATATAGCGCATATATGCTATACAAATGTAAGTAGTGATATTAAAAATAATCCAGTAGCATTTACCATAGTTCAAATTAAATGAAAGTAAAGCTAGGTACAACGGCGACAATTACCGTAATGAACCTATTTCCTTCCATCTCCATCGGCAATCAGCAACTATAGAGTTGCATTCCCAGAAAATTTGCTGCCTTTTGTAATGCTTTAGAAAATTATTTGTCAAAAAATACATTAGTATATGCTAATAAGGCAAAGAGATGCATAAATATTATAAAATAGGGTAGCTTTAATCATATCTGTTTTAGAAAAAAGACAACTCTGATATAATTTTGTAGCTGAATACAATTAGTACTACTAGTTTATGGAGCAAATAAATATGCTTATCAACTTATCAGTTACTTAGCCTGAAATAATTTCTAATACGTGTAGATGCATTGAAAAACGTAGATGCATTCTCTGAAAAATCCTTTATTCAATCAGACATCACTGATTTGACTTTCTGCTTTGCCTGGTGGGCGAATTTAATTTGTTATCGTAAGTCATCTTCCCTGTAATTGAACTTCTTTCATGACTTGCAGAAGTAGAGTAGAATGTTATATAATTTAATGCTTGATTTCAAGATTCAATTGCTCTTGTCTGATTATCCACGTTTCGTTGAAATATTATGTATTTGCTTATTATATGATAAAATAGAACTTGATTCTTTTGATTGGTAATCAAGCACATTAAATGTTTTTAATTTCGAGTTTACTACGTAAATTGAATTCCTGGAATTTTATTGAAAGATTTTTTCACTTTGATATATCATTCTTTAGTGACTTGAGCAGCTAATCGTAGCTTTTAATTTTGTTATTACGACTTTTCTTTATGCGATGTTGCAATGACCACGTAAATAAAAATTCCTTGTGTCAAGTTACAAAATTATATCACGACATAATGATGCAATGAGAGAGAGTATGTTTACGATTTTTCTTGTTTATTGTTTCATGTAGCCAAGATTTTTCAATATTGTTTTGTTCCTTATAAATAGTGGGTCATACCAAACCACTTCTAGGGATTTCGAAATGATTATATATGGTCAAAATCAAATTCAGGAATCATTTTCCCCCAAAAAATCTTGGAACTCATGTAAATAGTAAATACTGATAGAGTAAATGCTAATTTACTAATAAATGCCCATGCAAGCCCAATTCTTCTTTCGGTTTGACCCATTATGCGCATAATAATTATTGTACGTAGTCTCTCGAACAGAGTTCATTCAAAATTTTTTCTTATTTGAAAGCGACCTACAGCAATGGGTCAAAGTATAAATTAAGCAATGAGTATTTTTTAGTCTGTATAAGTGTTCACTGTCGATAATTTCTATTCATTTTTCTAGTTGTGTTAAATTGAAGTTGAACTAATTGGTTGGTTATACATTATATAGTTAAGGTACTTGTGCCTTCGATTTGGAAATCTCAGGTTACTATCAAAATACAGGCAATTCCTTTTTGCCATTTTTGATGTATCATCTAGAGTTCTTATCTGATTGTCTAATGT
>JABASH010003829.1:0-15480 GCA_019776445.1 Tomocerus maximus | reverse complement strand
TTGAGCCAAAGTCGAAGATAGAAGCTACTCTAAATTACATTTGATCAGAGTTGGTAAAATGGAAAAGGAGTTCTGCACTCAAGGGAAAAGTAAACAGACTTTGCAAAGTTGTACTGAACTGAAACTAGAGATACGTAAGTTGGAATGATCTAGGAGAGTAGGGAGAGTGGTGCTGGATCTTTATGATAGTTTCACAAGTCTTGTCTGATGAACATTAAATGCAATACCAACATTATTACGTTACAAATTTCCTTTCCCAGTTATCATTTTAATCTTTATTTATGAACTTACCTATTAGCTATATACATTTTGTTTCGTCTGTATCTTCCTTCGCAGCTTAATAGGAGCCTGTACACACAATGCAACGCAATACTCAATATATAGTCATCACGAAAGACAGAGAACTCAGATATGAATTTGAAGAACGACCTTTCTTTTCTCATGTTTTTCTAATTCCCATCCTCCGAAATGAATTTTAAATGACGTTTCTGAAAAATGCACGAAACAGAAGATGACATTTGTAGGAACATTTTTATGCTTTCGCTACATTTACTCCTTGTCTAGGTTATGGCAGTCGTGCAAATACTATGTGGCACATACTATGTATAGCGACCTTCGTCAAAGAGTGACTGTGACTCAAAGATGTCAAATGTATGGAAATTATTTACGGTGGGGCCTGGATCCCTAAGCCAAAGTAGGCAGCACCCTGCCAACAGATTAATCATGTCAGCCAGAGCCTGCTGAATCGGCTCAACTCTTTTCCTTCTTGCTTCCGGTATTTTTATTCTAAGGATGTTTCATCGTTGCTGTACACACATCAGACATTCACTTCCATACTTAGCCTACACATAACTGCTAGGTATACGTAAAACAAGAGGCTTTATTTCCCCGCTGGAATGGCAAAAGCAACCTACAATATTTTCAGAACCTTCTCACGCACAATAGCCCTAAGCTGATGCCCGACACATTTTTCACTTCTTTGCATGACCCATCTTGATTTCAAGACTCAAGACAGAATTGAACTTCCAAACGTGAAATGCCTACATACATTCAGGTGTCATTTTTTGTTTGTTGCCAACTTTGACTCGTTTCGCTTTCACTTGCTTTCTTCTGTTTTCCGGTTGAGTCAAGTCAAGTCAGCCAGTCATTTACCATTATATTCCGAAAACCGTCTTATCCTTCACTGCTACGTTATATAACGCTGGCTGTCTGTCATCTTTACGAGAATCTACAAAAAATGAGTCTACTATAACTTAATACAACTGAGTAGACAGTTTAGTTTTGCTGTACACGCAATGTGGGATGTGGGCGGGATAGTAATGACCAGCAATATATTATTCCTGCAAGAATGCTATTCTCTACTCTACTCTAAACAGCTTTACTATATTAATACCAAAAGTACTGGCGTCAACTCGCAAATGTAATTTCACGTATCTCAATTTTATTTAACACATCTAAACATTATCATACTTACCATAACAATCAGTACATAGACAATGTTGATCAAGGATTTCAAATTACATTGAAAGTATTACTCGTATAGGTAATTTGTTGGTTACATTATTATATTGTTTTTCACATCGTGGTATGTCTAAAGACGTGTTATCGTTAACTCTAGTCTACAGTAATATAATACAACCTTTGCTGAACAACAACATATGTTTTCTATCATTTATCAACGATAAGTACCTTTTACGATGCATAACCAGTACACAATTTTTGAATTATGATAACATTTTTATGACATTCCTATAATATACTTCTTCTAATAATATATATAATTCTTAAATAACATACTTACAAAGTACAAATAAATGCTAACCTTGGCAGATAAAACTCATCCCTGCTTATGATAATGTATGACTAAATATTTGGGAATTTTTAGTGTACAGCCATTTTAACAGCAGACATATAGAAAAAGTTTACACAGGTCAATAATAATAATTTATGTAGCTGACATGAGCATAAAATCCTTACAGTATATAAAAATGCCCCAGCCAAGCTGGCCTGGTGGAGAGTACGGTCGTCTGGCTTGTAGTGGCTAAAGACAAGGGTAAAAAAATGAACCAGTAATTAATACTGGGCGATCTAGCGGGTACGTCGTATTACCACTCCGATACGAGGGTAGCCTGAAACGCCTAGTTCTTTGAGGGTTTATAAATACGATAGCTACGAAAATATAAATACGAAATAAATTTATAAATACGAAATAAAGCTCCACAACAATGACTCGTAAAGACAACTTTAGGTCACTCGGGCATTAATTACCAACACTGTCAGTGGTGAGGGAGTTGGCAATGGGCCCGAAACTGGTGGCCTGCGCCCAGTACTATCACTCTGTAATGTAATGAGGTAGTACACCCTACATAACATACATAGATATAAGAATGTAATTTTGGGACAAAACGAACACCTTGCATGTGTCAAGGAAAATTGTAGCAGGGAACTGCAGAATTGTATGTTTAGTATTATGAAGGGCTGGATTATTTGTGTATTTTAATGATCAGAGTATAGATACATAGTAATAAGGAGACCATATCTTTGGGCTCCTTCTAATTGATTATTTGTATAGACTGGATCATTCATGCTCGTCATAACTTAACTCACGTACGTACGTCTTTGACTCTTGTCCTCACGTCAGTAGTAGTTTTTGCAGTTGTGTAATGTAGAAAAATATAGGCTGTCACACATTTTTTACAACGCTTCAACCACAAGCCGTCGTGAGCTACTACTGGTACGAATTACATCACATTTTTGTAACACTTATCACAGTGAAATAGTCGACTACTAGAAATCCTATGATTTATGTATGATCCTTGTATGGAATTTGTAGATCTTTGGCTTGTCTGTAACAATGATAGTATAGTATACAATATTATTATATCTAATTGAACGATTAAGCACAGTAAACCTATCCTATGTATAGTAAGTATATATCATTAAGTACAGACAATATTTAACGTTAGTATAATATGTAGTACGGATGTAAGTTCCTGTAGCACACTATATTTCAGTAGCATCGTAGTCGTAGGTTGGATGTGTGTGAGTGGGTGAGTAGTAGTTGTGTCTGAAATTGATGTAAAGCCGTCTCCACGATGTAATAAAAGGTTTCTCATGGACTCGGATTACGCACTGAAAGAGTTCAAAGGAAGCGGTGGTTAGATTTGCACGAGAGCATATAGCAGTCAAGTACGTGTACATTACATATTTAAAGAATCCACCACTTAAGTAGTTATGCCTTATGAGGATGATCTTATGAATGTATACTTCGAGCAGCATGGAGAGATAGAAAATAACTTACTCCGTGGTGGAGGAGGTGGCTCTGGAATAGAAGGACTACAAAAGCCACTAGACGACGAGCACTCTTGATTTTTCATCCGGAAAGAGGAGGACCTGGTGCTACATTCACGGAGTTCTTGTACGATGTCCTCATCATCCGTTCCGTCATCGCTATAAAGGGCTGGGAAGCTGACACTTCCACCAACACTTGAGGACTGCCGTACGTCTGGATGACTTCTGGGTCGTGTTAACGACGTTGGTAACGGCAGAGGATTCTCCTCGTCCTCCGGGGAGGGCTCTTTGACTTGATACGTCGTGGTCGGAGCGCTGAAAGCATACATGCACATTAGAATTAACTCACTTACGACTTAAATAAATACAACCGAGCCTCAGCCTTTACTCCAATTTCCTTCCCTGACTTCGTTAGTTAGTCACTTACAACAACTTTGCGCATTTAGCTGTAGACAAGACAAGACTGCAAGTCTGACTGCGACAACCTTGAGAGCAAACCTAGGGGGGACGTACCTAACTCACGACTTTTTCACTCGCTGCCCGACAAACTTGTTCTTCTTCCACTCAATCTCAATGCCAAATCACGTTTTAGTTAGTAATGCCATCAAACTTAGTTAAGCAGCCTACTTTCTCCAGACTCGCATCATGATACAGTTTAATATATAGACTTTCAGTCAGCGTATGCAGCAGAATCTAATTGTTGTGCATTGCTTGATACATACTATAAGCATCTGCACATCTTTAATACAACACTTATTCACTTTCGCAAGATTTATCATAGTAAACTGCCTACCGGTACTAATAGCCCAGTTCCGCTAAAAGTATGTCTCTATGCTATCTTCCCCTGAGATTGACTGCTTAAACAGAACTGGAAGAAACTTAAGGATGTTGGCTAAAAAGGATGTCTGCTAATGCATCTGTGCTAGAAACAGAGACTGGGAATGTATCGTGCCTAACAGAAAAGTAAGTGCCTACTGGGTACACACGGTGCATTTCATTGCACTGAGCGTACTTCACTCCTCCTAAATGGATAGACGACTCATATGTTGGGCAAATCAAAATTAATGTTACTTTGTCAAGTTAGAAATGGGACTGTCTTGTGTGTTTTCCTCTCATTACAAGTAGAACATGTTCCTTGAGCAGAGGAGGACTGACTACTTTACACATGTGGGGTACTAATATAAATATCTACTTAGAATGTATGTGCACGAGACTTATTAGACTGCTAACCCTTGACAAGGCGGAAGGATATACATGGTTGACTTTTGTGGATGTATTTTACTTTTATGTGTGCTATTCTGTATGCTGAGGGACAACTTTGCCCATAAATTCCCTGTGACAGTCCCGCTTGTCAGTTGGCAGGCATGGCGCTTGGGCATTAGGCATACTTGTCAGAATTAATACTACGGGGAATTTGTATTTGCGAATCGTTGTGTGTGAGTTGCTCAACTACCCATACACATACATATGTAGCGTGCATGGAGCAATGTGGATATGGCTAAATAAGGACAGGCAGAACACAAGGCACCTCCTGCTTCTCAAAAGATATAATTAAATAGGAAATTACATGACAATTCATTGGCTAACAATAAATTCTTTGTTCTGTTCTACGAGCAATAAATGCTCCATCATGGCGTTATTATTGTTCCTGCTATACACAACGGAGATGTATTTGTATACAGTGAACTGCTAGGAGGACTGGACATACAGAGCCGTATTTATTGTTTGTTAGTTCATAGCCTCCACATTTAGAGCAGTACGTAGTCGGGATTGTTTCCCAAATGAAAAAATCTGGGGGCGAGAGAGGACAAAACTATTAGGGAGACACGCTCTGGTGGTGCAGTAGTGAAAAATGATAGCACTTTGACTCTAACTGCTCATATGATATTGGTGTCAATGGTTAACCGAGAAACATGATTGGCGATACGTTGTTTTATATGCGCCCTCTCAGTACTTTATGTGGCATAGAGCAAAAGTTGGAAATATGTCCCTGCGGTAATAAACTCGTAGATAAAATGCCATAAGTTATCGTCGCTAGATAATCCCGTTCATTGTCATAGCTGTCGTAAGTTGTGAGGACTCATTGAGAGAAGATAAAAGGGAAAAATAAATGAGAGGAGAGGAAGCGACGGCTGAAAAAGAAGCCGAAGCGATTCCGTCAAACGTAATGGCTCACTTGTGCGTTTTCTGATGATAAATGGCGAGGAAAATGAGCAAATTGAGCAAGAGGAGGCAACAGCCGACGCCGATTGTCACACCCAACGCAGTGCCGTAGGAATGATAATGAGCAGCTGCCAATTGCCGAACCAAGTCTCGATCCGTTGACCCAGTTCCTCCCGGCCCGACCGCCTCGACCCCAAGTTCCTTTCCACCGCCGCCGCCGCCGCCACCCACGATCGTTGTCGCGTTCGTCGCGTTCGGAGGACATTCCGAGGTGCTCATCACGGCCGGGGACAGAGTCGGCTGCATTCCTCCAGTCTTGTCTTTCCGGAGTCTTGCACCGTCATTATCGTAGTCGTCATTAGAACTGTCAGAGTCTTCCTCCGTGTCCGAAGGGATTTGGCCGCGAGACTTGTCTCGGCCTCCCCCTCCTGATTGAAATACGGGAGGGTCTTCCGTGACTGCGAATTTCTGTTGCTCCCGCACAGCCCCTGCAGAAACACATTCATCCCGACAAATTACATTTACATTCTCTCCTTTTAAATAGCTTCATTTCCTCCAACTCTTAATTTAGTCACGTACTTATCATCATTTTTTCCCTCTCACCCAAATCACTATTCCGCCAACAAAATCTCCACGTAGTTATACCCAACCCCATTTTTTCATTACACAACACTGCATCCGTAATACCGCCAATTTCCTACCCATTCTAATTAAAATATGCCGCAGTGGTATTTTTCATTCATGAAGATTTTCATGACGTTTTAATTTGGAAGCCACCACCATAGAAGTAATCAGAGCCAGAGCTAGCTTAGCTCCATCCTCAATGTAGAAACTCGTTTAACTCATTATGATTACTTCTGCAATACTAACAGCATCTATACATATTTATATGCCAAAATTGCATTGGGGCTTTTCTAACATTTACGTGTTACTCATAAATACTACACTAAAATGCATATACCCTTTTAATATGAGTAGGTAGACTGACAATTACAGATATAATCCGAGAGAAATCCGAGAATAGGAAAATAAGAGCAGAACAGCAAGACAATATTTTAAAAATATTGACGATGCAAACAAAGATATACGCACTGCCATTTCTAGGCATGCATCTTTATAATTCTACTGTGAAAGTACAATGCATTATCAAGGAAATGAAAAGATCAAAGTTCCATTTTCTTAAAAGTTAGTGCGACAAAAGGTGACAAAAAAGGGATGAACATCAAAGATACTATAATAATAAGATTTGAACGTGAAGACATGTAAATGACACTACCTGGAGTTAATTAGATAGTCCTGATCGAAATCCCATTTATTAATATCTGTTTTTCCATCTGGATGCGGAGAAGTTAGAAAGACACGTGCAAGTTCTGTCAATGTCATAGCCATGATGTTGGAAAGGAAACAGTTCGAAAGGGCTGTCACAGATGTTTTGAAGATAGTACACGATTACTCTCACGTCACTCCGTGTTGACTTACAGACTGCTTAGGAAGACTAAAGAGACAGGGGCCTTGTTGGCTGGGATGTAGTGCACTGAGAAAAATACCTATTTTCCTTTGTACGTCTGCTACTTCCATTTACTCAACGACTGTACATCTAAGAAAAGAGTAGGTACGTAGATAAGTAAGACTCTTACTTCACTTTAACTCCAGCAAGGGAACTATTGATCGAGAAAGTCAGTGAAGGGAGTTTTAATAGCATAAAGATAGGGAAAGCCAGTGAAAAGGAGTTGTTCAGTCAGTTAAAGGCTCTAATGCAAACAGCCGGCGAGGTGAGTATGCGGCATATTGTGGAGTATATGCATAGTCGACTTGATATTTGTTTAACTTATTTTCATTACCTTCAGTAGAATGGACATCCTATCTCTTTGCCTTCTTTTTTCATTTTCACCTTCCCACACCGACCGAGCTAAACAAATAAATAGCCTGATATTTCATGCCGAGAGAGTGACAGTTGTGTAGCTACTTCTCTCTGTAGCCTATTCAATTCGTCTGGCAACCACTACTAGGCAAATCATTCTTTTCGTGAGAGATTTCTTTTACAGCTGGAAAATAATCCGGCGAAAGTAGGATGCGAAATCTGTGTGCATGGTTTGGTTTTATTGACTTGGATTCTTCTCGTTGTTAGCTTAGTTGCTTTTAAAAGATCAGTTTTGGTTTGGGAGGGAAGACATGCTAACAAAGTGGAAATACATGCAATAAAATGAAGGCTACAGAGTACAAAATATATCTAAACATCCAATACGTACTTCCAGACTCCCTTCACAAGTATTGCTTAACGGCTCTCTAAATCCTGACCTGCATAATATAAGATCCTCCATTTCACAGTACCTGTCTCTGCAAATATCTATTTACTCTAAGCTCCTCTATTTGTAAGACATCCTACTTTATAACGTTGAAGCATCAAGAGAATCAAGACAGACCTTTTAGATTTCACATCAGATGCTATTCGGAGTGATGACTGCAGAAAAAACATTTTCTGTAAAATAACACGATAAGACTTCAAAAACCGAATAAAATCTAACTTAAACCAAGGCGGTTTGAATTGAACCTACTCACACGGTATCCTTATTGACTTGCACCAACCTATTTTACTTTGCAATAAAGCCACAGACGAAACAATCAAAACACCAAATTCTGAATGAGTGACAGAATGAATGAAGGCTTTCGTTAGATGGGTTCAAGTCTAGTCAATCGGTTACGTCAAAATATTAATATACCTACAATACGTTTAGTCAAATATGTCAGCAGAAAAGGAAAGATAACGATTTTATTTTGTACTTCTATTGCCATATAACCTGCACTAAGTGCGCATCAACTGCAAGTATATCATAGCAGGATAAAACTATTTGTATGGTCACACAGTGTGAAGTGTGAATAAAGGAAATAATTAAACTGTGTATACCTTCGTAGAATTCAGGTTTCTCCTCCCGGAAGTTGTGATGAAGCATGGTGACATCGGAGCCTCCAGACTGGTGCAATTGAGGAACTAAGAGGTAGAGATTCTTTAATTAACTAAGGAATCGTCTTATTTGACTAGGATATTCTTTATTCAGACAAAGTATATTGTTGATAACACACATCTGGTTTTCGAACTATTTTCTAAACCTGCTGCTTTGAAAGTTCAAACTTATCGACTAAGAATTGCCGATAATAAAAGTATAATTGCACACGTGTGATATCAAAAGTGGATTGTCATATTATAGAATTGGGGGGGACTACATAATTTGTGGATAGAGGTTTATTATTAGAGATTTGCGTTACCCAGATTCAACCAGAGGGCCATCTTATGTCCTCTGTAATGGCTTCTCATCCTGGGCTCTTCCCCACCTTTCGAGTGCCAAGGAAGAAAACGGAATCGGATGGTCGGTAACGGGAGCGGGATGAGCAGCGTCGGCGGAGGAAGGAAAAAAGAGACAAAAAAGACCGAAATGCTCATTACATTTTTCAACATTTCCCATATGACATTAGCGTGGAGATAGTGTTTTCGTTCTCGGCCTGCACGGGAAAGGAGTTTTTCCCATTACGGATAACAAGAGACGGGCGGGCGAGGGCAGAGGCACTGAAGTCATTCACTCAAATTTCACTCGTAGGAATAATAATTTAGCCGAAGCTTTACATCCTTTAACTAGAATTTACTTTCGCTTTACCCACTCGCCTTTCCGCTAAGGCTAACATTATTATTTCCCATTCCCCTCTATTATCCATTGAGCTGTGATGGGCGCAAGATTGAACAGTCTACGTTCCCCCACTAAAAATTTACACTAGGCTTTGGCTATGGACAGAGGAAATGCCCGTGATCTCACTCCTACAAGCAGTTATCCCGAAATTGCTCCGTGGAACAACACCGGGCACCTTGTAACTAAACTACTATCACTCTTCCCCATCGCATTCCCATAGCCTGGGAAATTACAGCCATACCATTTCGTATAAAAACAAAGTCCCTACAATAAGAATTCCTGCTCCGTCCAAGTTAACCTGCAATACTTTCCTTTTCGATTTCATCATGCTCCATTTGTATTTAGGCATTGTAATAATAATACTGTGTGTACCTGCTCCTATTCGGAGCAGTTTTCTTAGAAAATACACAGTAGCACTTACTATGTCGGAGACACCATTATTATTCAGAAACAAAATGACAAAAGTAAGAGGTTAGTTAGACAACTTAATTTGGGAAAGTAGTAATAAGTATATGCCCGGGCCGCGCGAAGGAAACCGCAGTATAATATATTAAGGAAAGGACTTGGGAAGTTGATACCTAATTTAGTAGTTGAGACGGTGTAGTCTAGTCTGGAGATAATCTTTTAGCTTGGGTAAACAAGGGGAGAAGGAATTACTGGAGAAACAAGTAATTTAAAGATAGCGTGTGGTTTTCAACAAGCGAGGGAAGTTGGCAGGGAGGAAGGCTGGGCATATTGTGCGGATGTAGCTATTTATTGCAAAGAGAGCACTACATAAATAGACAGAGAGTAGGTTAGTGATAAGACGGAGTAAGTAAGCTAGACGGGACTCACCGATTTCCAAATAAAATTGATTAATGGGGTCGTACGAATCCCAGTATGGGAGTTGAGCATCTTCAACAGACGATCCATCATAGCCACTGTTGGGATCCCTGCGGCACAGACAGAACACTATAGCCTAAAAGTTAATTCCATTGTGACAAGTTCAATTGCGTCCCAAATTCATGTGGACATTCCCGAGAGTTCAAAGGAACCAACACAACGCTTAGGGATATTAAAGTCCTAAGCAGATACTAAGTCAAGAGATACCGAGACGGGCGTCCTACAAATTCTTTGCTAAATGTTTCTTTTCTTCTCCGTCCTAAGGCTTAATTCCAGACTGCATCCTGTCTACCGCAAACTGGATGATGCCCGTCACTAATTGTGTGTAGTAAACTAACAATAAAAGAGTTACAAGCGGATTTATGTCCACCAGAACTATAAAACATCCCATCAACCAACTTGTTTACTATGCTAATATATTGATTTGTGTTTTCCTTGGACTTAGCCCCATCGCAATAACATCTACCACTTAATTTCATTCCCGGCTCTTACTCTCCCAAATTGCTTCTCTCGTTTTTCAATTTTAAGACATTGTGTTGAAAGCGAGTAGGCGTGTGTTGTCCACACTAAATTTATTTACACATGCCCCTGTAAATTACTCTAGGAATTAGAGGAAAGCACCGAAATGCGGTAGAACAACTTACCCTGAAATAATAAAATTTGTTATGTACTGAACAAGGGACTTGGACACTTTGGCATCATTTGCAGAATAGGATGGAAGACTTCTTTCATTGTGTAACTTACTTAGGAGAGCATGGCCTACTGAGAATTCCAGAAGGTCCTCGCTGATACTTCCAATGCGCTGTGCAAGAAATAAGTCATTAGCAAGAGTCTCAGCAGTAATACTGGGAGATAGGAGTTACCCGTACATTTGGATAGACAGAATGGTCCGCTTCGTAGAGGAAGTGAAATAAATAAGATTTGGCTTTGGCTTCTTTTCTGTTATCTTCTTTCTTAGCATGAATATTAGCAACTTGTATCAAGGGAGCTACTGTAAGGCCATCACTCAAAATATTTAAAATGGAGTCCCGCACGTCGACAAAGTCTTTCCGCGGTTTCTCCCAGTCCGTGTACTCATTCTTAATAGTGGAGTAAATCTCGTTTAAATGGAACACAAACACATTTCGGACAAAAGTTCTTAGAATTCTATCTCTTTTCAGTTCAGAAATGCCGTCTTCAATATCTTCCGTGTTGAGCTCCCCGAATGACTCCACGGAAGCTGTTCCGATAAGGAGGGGAATGCTGGAGAAATAGCCGTCCTTGTCAATTTTCATCTCAGCGACGAAATCGGATTTGACGACAGTGGCATCTATAAGAGGGCCGAAGCGGGGCAGGAACCTGGGCTGTAACAACTGAGAAGTGACGGCTGACAGCAATTGGTCTAGTGGGATCTGCCGGAGACAGGGTCCCATATCAGACGAGGCATCGGACACTGCCGCGGAAGAGGAGCCTCCTCCAGGTCGGCCTTGTTGATGTGAACTGTGAACAGATGTGGCGAATGAACCTCCCGAGCTCTTTTCTTTCAGGCATCCCAAGAATTGAGCGAGTTTCCGTACATTATTCTTCGAGTGCCGCTGGAATGACCACGGACTCAAAGAAGAACCACTCAGCAGGATCACACGTTGAAACAGCTCTGCTCAAATTCAGAAACAAGACCCATTGTTAATTTTACGGCTCCTCCCGCTACCTTTAATTTAAACCAGCATCTGTGACATTTCCGTGTGATTAATAGCTGCACACACTCCCAAACTTTACCCATAACAAAATAACGAGTTGTTCTCCGCTCTATTAATTCCACAAGTTGGCAAAACCTACTGTTTACATGCTCTTCAGGAGACCTGGAGACTAATCTACACTCCTCCGCCATCCCGGCCGACTTCCATCATTTATGTATTTTTATCGTCCTCCGCATCGGCACTACTATTGTAAATGCATGATCTCTCTCAGCCATCTCTGTGTTACTTAAGTCTCTCTTCCCTGCATTCCTGTCATTTTATTTCAAGCTGAGCAACTTGCCTGTAGCTACAGGTGCGAGCATTAGAAAATTGACTAGAACGGCTCCAGTTCGATGTCCCAGGAGAGTGACACGATTAACATCCGCACCAAAAGCTCCAGCGTTCTCCCGGATCCAATTCAGCGCAGCGACTACATCCATTATGGCAAAATTCCCCTGCTGACTGCTCGTTTGTAGGAAACCTGCCAACACACGATAATGTAAGATAATGACAATGTAACCAAATATAAATTCATTTTCTTCATCCATTCATAAACCCTATCAAATCAGCCCCACAGCTCTGAAACACTACCAATTCTAATGATCCGCTCTTTATTTCAGTTCATGCAAAAACACATTCCCTTTAATTTATATCATCTTTATTGTCTTCCCAAGTCACGTTTTACTCATCCACCATCACTTTTTAAGTTGTAGATAAAATGTAGAAATATTCTGCATTTTAATTCCCAGCAAACCTTATTGCTTAGTTTCTAATTTCAACAAGTTGATATTTACAGATATAGGGGACGTAAAAAAGGTTGAAACCATCAAGACAATTGAGGGAAGTAGCATTGTCGAGTAACATAATGTATGAGTATGTCATATCCATTCCAGTAATTCGTACGAGATCTTACCTGCCTGGTAGCATTGCAGTAGACTACATCAATATGATATTATTATTCTCTACATTATACGATTGACTACACACACAGGTCTCATCAGCAAAACAAACTTTAGTGCGTTGCGAAATAAATATTTACTTAGTCTTTGGGTACACATACAGAATGTGACTATAGAATTAATCAAAGAGTGCAATAGTACGTATCTCTATTTTGTGCTCACCAAAGTATATTTGCATCATTCAAGTATTCATAATTATGACAACTAAAACCTCCCGAATTGGAGTACCTCCCCTTACTTTATTACACTCCGGCATTAAATGAAATTCTTAGCTGAAGTGATCATCGAGTAGGGCATTGAAAAATTTTCCAGAGGCAATAAAATGTCAGGATTGATGACTATAGGGTTATAGTGTTATGTAATATGAAGGTTGTGGCATGGCATGCATAATCAAATACATACCTACTTGTTAATCGTTGCAGCTGCAGCACACTTTAGTCATTTGCAACAGAAAGCATGGAGCAGTACTTGTATAAACATAATTGGTTTTTCCAGCAAAAATTGCTGTTATGACTAATTGCTCCAAGTCTAGTTGACTCGAGCAGAATTTGTTTTCTCTTGGTCTGTGAGCATTTTGTGACTGAGTTGGCATTTCACTGTTTTGTATTCTTTGGTTTCATTAAGTGAGCAACTGGAGTGAGTGTGTTTCCCTCTGAAATGTGAGGAAGTCATGTCAAACGAAGTCGTTGCATTGGAGCTGACTTTGTTCTTAAATCCTTTATTTTAACTGAGGATGATAAGAGAGAAGTTCTTTGCATTACGTCTCATTTCTTCATCAGGATATTCAAGTGCGCTGGCTATTTATTAGTGCAGAGTGTAGTGTGAGATGTGGATATACAATGGTGGGCCATACATAGTCAATGTAACATGTAGAGAATGCACAGGCATCGAGGAGTCAAACCGAGTCATGCCGTGAGTTCACCAAAGCAAAGTAAATGCTTTCGTGAAACTTTTCTTCGCTCTCCTTCTGAGCTGCTGCTAATGGGGAAATGTTGATTTAAAGAAATGGTTATGGTTCGCAGGGCATAATTTCGAAATTACGACTAGCTGCAACTGAGGCTGTCTGTCTGTCTTTATTTTGTCGTTCAGCTAAAGTAGGAGCGAGCACTGCCACAACCTTCTAAGAGAATTGCAAAGCAGCCGACATGAAATCACTGCTGCTGTATTGTTATTTGTTCCGAGTAATGGAAGCAGTCATTCATGAGCTCCGAGGACTTTCTAACATTAGTTGCTACTTTGAGTAGCAAACTTTTCCTTTTCAAATACAATGCTCTCCGTGTAATTCTCTGACTCTTCAACCAACGCAAAAGTAGCAAACTGCTACACTCACTACATACACTTTTCGCATTTTCTCCATTCTTAACTTTCTTACCCAGCAAGCACCCCATAATCCAACTCTGTACATTCCCGACTAAACTCAACAACAGCCCAAATACAGAATATACCTCGAATGTGCAATAATTAGACACGTAGGTGAGGAGTGCTTTATTTTATGATACACAACATTGCACAATATTAACCAACGACCTATGCTCTGAGTACCTACTGAATTATTGGGAGCGGTACCCAACCTGATTATTGGTTTACTGTCCTTCGAATTTTCATCTGAAATTAGTTCCAAATGTTGCTGGTGGAAGAAATAAGCTTCATGCATTCCATGTTGTTACTACCATCCAAAAAATTATGCAAAGCAGACCTTCGTTACTGTACCTACTAGACAATTCGGCAAATTGTTAAATCTGCCAAGTTTTAAACATGCCTGCCAGTCCAATAGTGCATGAATTTTAATACCGAAAGGTAGGAACGCTAATCTTTTTTCCACGTCAATCACACAGATATGCATTAAGTATTACATTTAGTAAACGTGCGTGTGAGTTTCAGGTTAGCTGCCAAAGTAAGCAGAAATGATTTTGTCATACCCTGCCTATTTTCGGCCTGTGTTTTGGGTATATTTTGAGCCCGAAAAATTACCTAATTTGAAACATTGGTATACCATTATAATAGGATAATGTTTCAAGGCATTGTGTTCAGACGAGACATCATAAAGTTGACGGTAGGCTATTGTAACATGATGCCTGCGGGATCTTGTAATATGATGCCTGCGAGTTCTGGTAATATGATACCTGCGAGCCATTATAATGTCATGCCTGTGGCCACATATAGACATAACATGATGCCTGCGGGCTCTTGGAGTGTAATGCCTGTGGCTAGGTATGGACATAATGTAATGCCTGTGACTACGTATATACATAGAGTGATGCCTGTCAGTCCAGTTATCATGATGCCTGTAAGTTTTCCTTATTCAGTAATGTATTTGAAGTATAACCATATCTTAATGCAATTCTCTAATTCTTTTATCTATTGACATAAATGTAAATGTTCATTTTAGGTAATTATGCACTCACATGTTAATTCTTATGTTCTTTGTCTCCTTAATTTGCAATCTTCAATTGTTAATCCTTAATGTAAGAAACCGTACAATCGTATAGCAATTATCACTTATATGTATGTTATATGGATTATGTTAACTTCTAGATAATCTTAAGCCAAGCTATATTGTACCTTATCTAATGTTCTACAATGTTCCATGACCTCCTTTCTTATGATTGGTTACCTGACTTTGGCTTGGGTAATTACGCATTCATAAAACCGAAGCTATCCTATACTTTTCATGTACTTCGCTTTCCTATAAATAGCAAATGTGAGGTACCTAACTCAACGCTTTATACGCTTTTGTAATCAGTCTTCTACGAGAATTACACCAGATCAGTCAGAGAGAAATTGTCTCTC